>JAASFE010006214.1:226188-248723 GCA_013365205.1 Pseudocercospora cruenta
AGACCGCAGCACTCGCCTCCCACCGTCACACGACTTTCTATCTACACACGCCCTGGACTTTCCGCCTGGATGCATCGCCTGTGAAGGAGAAGGGTCTCTCACCATGGCGCTGCAATGTTCAAGGGATCACGACCCGTGCCTTCGAAGGCGACCCTTCGATTCCTCTACCAGCTCGCATACATTTCTTCCGGCACCGCGGCTGGCATCGCGACCCTATGCACAGAGGAGAGGAGACGCCAGACCGCTATTGTGCAGAAGATAGCAGATAATGCGAAGCGTATACGCCAGAGTCCGCGATACAGACATCATGCGACTGCCGCTGCCGCCGTGCATGAAGCAGAATACGACTGTCAGCACGTCGGACTTGATGCGAGCAGTAGCCAGTATGCAGCCTCGGAGCAGGACTCAGTCAAGGCAGCCATGCTTAGAGGCCGCTCTCGACATTTTGCAGATCATCGCGATGCGCATACCTCTGAGTTGCCCTCTGCCGTTCAGGATGGCTACGAGCAGCTAGTCAATAAGCGTCGAGGACGCAAAAGACGGCGCAATGGGAACAGCAGACCAGAGCCAGATCACGACTTCGCTGCAAACGGTGCGACCGCTAATAGCTCCGAAGGCAGCGTGGCACTGCGGAGCAATTTGCTTTTAAGAGCCCGTGAAGACACCATTGCGGATTCAAACACGATCATTCGTTCGTATGAAAGGTCTCTTCAGACGGATCGCTCTGCTCAAGACACACGCCGACATGACAAGATTCAAGAAGTGCCTCCGTCGACATTTCACTTTGCAAGCTACCAGAAAGGCAACATTTGGCCGAGACCAAGCATTGTCAAACGCGATGTCGATGACTTCTTCTTGCAGCTCAGAGAGGACGGACATCGCTCACAGACAAGGAGTCGACAAACCAAGGCTGCTGACGTCTTGCTACATGCCGCCCTTCACCACAAATTATTCGCCGAGGTCCGGTCTCTGGCTTTGTGGAAAGCTTCGAACTCTCAGCTATCTGAGAAGGACGTCCGTCGAATATGCGAGACATCCAACGCTCTTCTGCGCAGCAAGGGTACCCCAGAGTCCTGGTTCGAATTTTACGAGCACATATTGAACAGTTCGGCCTTTCTAGCGTGTAGTGCCGACATCCGTGCTGCTGCTATGGTCGATGTGATATCGGCTTGGTCGACAGTGGCCGAAAAATCGCAAATGGACTTGCTCAAGCGCTTTGGTATCAGTGAAATACCCGTGGATGCATTGACACGACCTCTGGATGTGACTTGCGACAAGATGATTGCGAATGGCCAATGCAAGGCAGCAGCATTCATGCTTTCTACAGTTTCCGAACATAGCCGGGCTATCTTTCTGGAAACTCACAATAAGATGTTGTCACACGCGGTCGATCATGGAGAAATGGTGGCCGGCATCGAACTCCTTAAATGCAAACTTAATGCGCCTCATATTCCTGATCAGAGCCTACGCATTGCTAATGGCGACTCTCTCTATTGTTTCGAGGATGATCCGTTACTGGTGCAACAATGCAGCTCCATAGCCATCAAATGCGGCCAACAGAAATCGTATGCTAATTTACGAGCTTTATTATTTGCTCCTAATCGAGCAACTTCCAGGCATGGTCCGCTTCTCAAGCTCGAAAGCCAAGCACGTGTTCACCTAGCCATCGCTTCTGCCTCTTCTCGGCGAGGAGCTGGCGAGCTATTTCGCGCCTTGCGAGAGTCTGTTGATCCTGTGTCTCAAAGACAGATTGATGAGGGTTATCTTCCCATACGACTCAAGAAAACATGGGAAGCCACGCGCAACCTCGACAAGGTATTCGGTCTATACGAAAAATACGGGAGCAAGTTTCAGATCGTTAGGGACGCAAATAGACTCGATCCAGGCACTGCTACGGTGGTCGAGATCTGTACGCTCGCAAAGCAACCCGATCGCGCTCTTTCTCTCCTTCGATCTGGTAGCAACAGTCAACATAGCGACAAAGACGCACTTTCGCTGGCAGCTATCATCCTTGCTGAGAGATCCTCCTGGGAAGAGGTCCAAAATATCTTGCAGGAGAGCTCCGTCTCACAAGTCTCCATCACCGACCACGATGTCAACGCTCGCCTCAATTACGTGATCCATCTGTATTGCAAGCAGCACCCAGCAGCAGACAGCTGGACGTTCGTAACTTCCATGATGCGCCTAATCGGGTTCATCCCGGACTCGACAACGAATAAGACATTGCTTCGTTGCTTTGTTGTTAGCGGGAAACTTGATCTCATGAACAAGTGGGACACTTATCTGCAACAAATCGGTCTCAAGCTCGACCTGGACAATCGCCTAGCTGCAGCCCTCCTGTTCACCTTCTGGCGCGAGCGACGACCTCCGCATATACTGCTCATGTGGCTTTGCAGAGCTCTTTGTGCCTTTGATGGTGTCTCGTTTACTGCTGCAGACTTCAAATACGTGATACGCGCAGCAATCTCCTATGACATTAGAGAGGTCGATGCTCAGGACAGACGCATGAAGTTTCATCTTGCTGTACAGAATTTGGAGAAAATCGAGCGAGACCAAGGTGCTATACCGAGGCCCGCAACGGAGGTAGACTACGCTCGCCTGGAGGGCCGAACCACAAAGCATGGGCAGCGATTTGCAGAGAAGATGGATCGTCGTGCTGCTGAGTCTCACGGCACCGAATCCAACGTGGATGACGTCCACATTGGCCACTCGCTGCCTACAAGTGTGCTAGCTGCAGATGAAGGACTTCATGCCATTGATACTGCTGCTTCGGCACTTGCGATCAAAGATCTTCACGAGTTGCGGCAGTTCTTTGCGGGGCGTGACGAGGCACTTCCCAAAATTACAAATCATGCTGTCGTTGGGGACAGCGGCAAGGTGAGCTACACACGCTACGATAGCTCGTTTCGTACACGGATTGCTGCCCAGCAAATGGTCACAGAAATGTCGATGCAGAGATATCAGAACGTCCTTGATCTCTATGCATATTCAACCAACAATGGATTACCAGCCTCGCCTCGGACTTTGGAAGTAGCTGTAGAAGCCCGAATTCGTTTGGACAAGGGCCACACTGCCGGAGCCGAACAACTCCTCGAGGATGCGCGACAGGCTGGATTTGACGTGAGTTGTGCAATGGGTTCACTCCTGATCCACAAAATGCATCATTCCCCGCCTGCACGCAGGAAAGATGCAGAAGCTTTACGACGAAAGGTCCTTGACTACTATCGCACCAATGATGAAAAGGGCTGGGATGTTGGACATCACGTTGGGGTCACGGCAGCTAATACCCTCATCAACAACAGCCGTGCTGAACATGGTATCAATCTGCTCAACGCCATCTATCGCTCTGAGTGGACAAGACATCGCCCTCTCGATATTGTTGCCATGACAGTCTACATCAAGGGTTACGCAGCACTCCAGCATCCACTTGGTGTGCGGTGGGTTGTGCGGCGGGTACTTTCTCGGGACATGCGGATCGATCGAAGGTTTCTTGCTGCGCTCAAGCTAGCCAAGGCCAGGTTTGGCGATGCTCAGGTTGATCGAAGCCAATCTGGGCAGGAACATGGCTTCATCCTCGTGCTGAGGAGCATGAGACTTCGCTGCATTGAGAGGCGAATGTGTCAAAGACTTGAAACGAAGAAGATGGGAAGACGGCTGATCAGAACGATTCGAAATCTTGCAAGAAGGCAGGCACGGCGTCGTGGCGATCCAATAATGTCCAAAAGGCAGGGAAGAATATATATAAGGCGAGCAAGAGCAAGATCTGCGCTCAAAGAAAGAGCAAAGAAGGTGGGAGCAACACCTGAACGGGATTCTACGCGGCGGGGCAGTCTGCCTCTAGATTCAGCGGATGAGCCGATATCATAGATGGAAGTGGCATAGCGATGGCGTTTCTGATTGCATGCGGGATGTGTACAGTACCTTTGGTGCAGTAATGTGTTGACGGCCTGTGTAGATACCTGAAGAGACTACCTTACGACTTTTTCATATCACCCATGTTCTGTGCAGCTACCTTATCACCTCATCTATGTGCTGAAAACTAGGTAAATCCCTGGATCATGACAAGGTGCGAGTAGAGATACACGCATGTTATAGCTACAATGGAGGCGAAAGGGCAGATGTGATGGAATCGTTGTGTGGACAGGCCGTGATGAGCAAGACGATCGGAAGTAGAGGTTCCATTTAATTGATTAGGAATTGATGCTGTCTACTCAAATAAAGTTCAGCCTCCAGGGCCAACCGCGTTTTCAAAATCGCGTCCGAGCTCCAGGCAAGAACATCTGGAGAATATCTGAACAAGTCCATATCACTTCACCACAATCACTGTACTTCCTCACTTTATTGTCTGTCTGGCAGTAAACATACAGTGACCGACCAATATGTCGCTTTCAATACCCAACGCGCCCAACCAGGGCTTGTTCAAACCAGGATATCAGAAGTACGCTATCAATTCCACACCACAGACAGCACACGACTTACTGATACCTAAACAGCTACGACGCGGAGGATGGCGCAGTCATTCGCAACATCGATGCATGCCGGCAAATTGCTTCAACTGTACAGACATCGCTTGGCCCATATGGCCGCAACAAGATCGTCATCAATCACCTGCAAAAGATGATTCTCACCAACGATGCGGCTACGATCCTACGCGAACTCGAAGTCGTACATCCTGCTGCGAAGCTTTTGGTCATGGCATCGCAACAGCAAGAGGCGGAGATGGGAGACGCCACGAACATGGTTATTGTCTTCGCGGGAGAGCTGCTGAAGAAGGCGGAAGAACTGCTCAGAATGGGACTCAAGACTAGCGAGATTGTGCAAGGCTATGAGCGAGCGGGCACGGCCGCACTTGAAGCATTGGAAGAGTTGGAGATTGACAAGGTCGAGGACATCAGAGATCAAGCAGAGTTGGCAAAGGCCATTAAGACAGTTGTCGCAGCCAAGCAGAGTGGGAATGAAGAGATTTTGGCAGACATGGTTGCTGAGGCCGTACTTGCTGTTCTGCCCAAGAACCCTTACAACTTCAACGTGGACAACGTCAGAGTGGTGAAGATCATGGGTGGATCGCTGGAGCAGAGCAAGGTTGTGAAGGGAATGGTTTTCGGACGAGAGCCCGATGGTACGGTCAAGAAGGCCACCAAGGCCAAGGTGGGAGTCTTCTCATGCCCGATCGACATCTCGCAGACCGAGACCAAGGGGACGGTGCTCATCAAGGATGCCAAGCAGTTATTGAACTTCACAAAGGGTGAGGAGACGCAGATGGAGAACACAATCAAGGAGCTGCACGATTCCGGCTTACGAGTGGTGGTTGCTGGTGCTACCGTGGGTGAGCTCGCGCTTCACTACCTCAACCGTTTCGGCATTCTGGTCATCAAAGTGCTTTCAAAATTCGAGCTTCGACGGTTATGCCGTGTCGTTGGCGCCACACCACTTGCCAGACTTGGCGCACCAATGCCTGACGAGATGGGTAGTGTCGACATCGTGGAGACCCTGGAAATTGGTGGCGATCGCGTGACGGTGTTCAGACAAGAGAACGAGCAAACAAGAACAGCCACTCTTGTCCTTCGAGGAGCCACACAGAACCACCTGGACGATGTCGAGCGAGCCGTCGACGACGGTGTCAATGTCGTGAAAGCCATCACCAGAGATCCAAGATTAGTCCCTGGCGCAGGCGCAACGGAAATGCAACTCATTGAACGCATTACCGCCCTCGCAGACAAGACATCTGGCCTAGCACAGTACGCGATACGAAAATACGCCGAAGCCTTTGAAGTCATTCCACGCACGCTTGCTGAGTCTGCTGGTCTCGATGCCACAGAAGTTCTCGCCAAGTTATACACAGCACATCACCAACAGTCATCGAATGACGAAGAAGAGGAAGAAATTCCATGTCTCGGCGTTGACCTCGACACCAGCGGCGCATCAGGCTCCGGCACCATCGATGCTGAGGAGGAAGGTATTCTAGACCTCATGGTCTCGAAGTCTTGGGCTATCAAACTCGCAACTGAGTCAGCGCGGACTGTGCTGTCCGTTGACCAGATCATTGTCGCGAGACAAGCTGGCGGACCTAAGCCTCCTGGTCCAAACCCGAACTGGGATGAAGACTAGATGACATGATTGTAATGAAAAGCAGTTGCAGGGTCTGATAGATAGATTGAGGAATTGTCGGTATGTAGAATATACCCATTCGCATGGAAACAAGCACTGTGCTTGTCAGCTGCAATCATCTTTGCCCATTTGCCCGTACTATCTCGATATCCGTCCCCCTCTTCCGGTTGTACAAGCATCATGGTCTCAAATTTTGCTCTTTTAATGAAGACGCTGCACGTTTCGTGGGTGTCGCCGCTTCCTCTTCTCGCTTGATCGTTTTCTGGACGAGGCTAGCGCGGAGCACCACTTTCTCTGCTTCATCATGGAGGTGAGCAAGCAGAATGTTTGGAGCCAATAGTCATCAACAGACACAAACAAATTCGGATCCACGCTTCACAGCGCGTAGCGGGCAGCGAATTGTACCGCAACATTGCCGTTGCCGCCACGATCTACCTCCCCGTGTGCAAGATGGACCTTGTCTTGATTGGAATGGAGCCTCTTTACTCGGCGCGGCCGAAATGTATAGATCACGTCGCAACGGCAATCTATCTTGGTCGGCGCCCGTATGCGGCATAGGGGCGAGCGAGCAATCGAGCACGTGATGAATTTTGTCTCCGTGTAAACGGCGAACGTCTTCTGGATCTTGCTTGTTGTAATCAACTGCGGGAGTTTCTCGTTGCTCGATGGATGGTGGGTGGAAGATGCGTTGCAGACATGAGCAGCTAGAATTTTCGCGGATAGCAAATGAGAATCGGGAAGATCTAGGAATGGTCAATGTGTGTAAGAAGCCAACACCTCCTGAATGCCAACAGCATTAGCTTGCTGTCAGCATTGTCGTGACCTTGGCCCCTAGGGACAATTGTTGTGGTCGTGGTTGTTGCCCTCGATGGCCTGATCTTATTAATCTGCTGTGAGTATATCTGCTCAGTGCATTTCTCGAAGGTCCATCACCATCAATCAACGTCTGATCGTCAGCAGCAAGCGTATATGGTTCTCCGAAACCCGTCGGTTCACTGTGGGTTTCTGTTGTCAAAATTCTTGCCGCTACAATGTCGGGAATCAGGAGGAAGCCCTGATCGCATTGCAACGATCCACCCTTTGGGCAGCTACAACGATCGCAGCAAGGTTCATTGCCGTTGGTCAGGTCGTATAGTACCATCTTGAGACAACGTGCCCGACCGGTTCCAGTCCCGTAAAGCCTTCAAGCGGACAAGGACGCAGAATTGTCATCGCCGGCCTCATCATGTCCGTTCCAGGTCGCAGCGCATCTATATGTCATCTGATGTCCATTGTATGCGTTGTTCGGGGGACGAAGACTTCGCAAATTGTACGGAGCTCGAACTGTTTTGATGAGACTCCTCGTTCGATTGCCTTAATTTGCAATGTCTGTTGTGATCGCTCGCGTCGACTCTCGCGTGCTGGAACGGACGGGACGAGGCTGTCGTCTGTGCTATTGAGCGAATGCATGCGCGCCGTAGATCAGGCAGGAGCTTAACAGGTCGATGAGAGGGTCAAGGGCGGCGTTCGAACACAAACATCAACGCAAGCAGACGAGCATTGGCAAATGTCGATCCTGGAAGCTAGCAACACTTTCTGTTTCGGCTGGGTCGCATAAGGATAGGCGTGCAGCAAAGACGCGAGAGTCATCACAGTGCTCACAGAAAGGGCACCGCTACCTTAGTGCTTTCGAATCGCATTGCATACCATTGTCAGACATTTCGCAATCGCCAGTTTGAGTGATCGATTGCGTTGGGTTTTAAGGGCCTAGGCCGACAGCAGGGCGCGTGGAGCCGGACATTGCTCCGAACAGCTCAAGAGTCCGGGAGCATTACCCTTGCAGATGTTGATGGTTGGACGGCACGTATCGTGTCTGCCGAAAAAGCACATCCTTTTGAGCATGTTTGACCATGCTCATGTTTTTGGAATCTATGATTCAGCTTTGCGATCGCCTCGATGGAATGCTGGACCTTGTCGAATACCTTGACAGACCGACAGAAGGTGCACGACCGCTCAGGTTCACGAACACTTACCATCTGCTAGAAGGAGGCTCATCTTCCAGTTCTCGGTGTCTAGACGGGCTCCTCGCTTCACAATGCTGTGTAATCCTCGCGTGGGGCTCGACATGAACATTTGAGAAGTCGACTAGCGAAACCACGGTCTGCTGCCCTGCGTCAGCTCGAGGGTGCCCAAAGCAGCTGAAAGTCTCCACCGTCATCTCCGCTTTCATCGATATGGAAAATTGACAGCGTCCCTCGTCGACAGTCCGAAAAATGGCGACCGTCCCGTAAGCCGACTGGCTGTAGTGGGTCAGATTGTTTGTGGGTCTGCACGCGGTCGATTTGGGCAGTGCTGCAGTACCCTGGACCTGCCTCCATCCATCATCCTATCACGAATGACATAGCGCGCAGGGCCGCGGTTCGCCGGTTTGCTGTCTTGGGTCTTGTAAAATGCCAGGAGCATTTGCAATAGCGCTTGGAGCGATCTGAGTTTGTAAGGGAATCGCTTGACACCGAGACTGAATTCCGCTGCCCTGATTACAACTCAAGCATGGAAGGGCCTGTAACAGGCACAGTTGATGTAGATGGTTCTACTATAGGGTCTGCCTCTATGTCTAGCCAGGGCCAGCGTCTGGAAGCGGTACGTGAGGACCAGGGTCGGATGCGAATGTTCGCATTCAAAAAGAAGTTGCTGACACTGGCCGACGTAGAGTGATACGAAGATTTCGTCACCTTCTGGCGAACGATCTGGTGGTAAAAAGATAGTAGATGTCGCTTGTTGGCCATGTAGGAAGCGCAAAGGAAAGGTCCGTCTTCAGGTGGCTTATCTGATCACCAGCTCGTCACTGCTAATGCGTGGTTGTAGTGCAGCGGCGATCGGCCGGTTTGTGCTTCGTGTATACGACGAGGCGTCGAATGTTCGTATGAGTACGATGAAGGTCTGACAAGAGTTGGCTCACTACGTCTCAAATTGCATCAGTCGACTTCCCGTGCCGAGAACCTCGAATACCTCTATGAGCAGCTGCGAACGAGGTCAGATGATGACGCCGCTTTATTGCTTGCCATTGTCAGGCTTGGGGCAGACATAGACAAGATGGTCATGCAGATGAAGAGTGCACCAGATCTCTCGTGGGCGAAAGGAAGGAACCCGCCCGACATATCGAAGTTGCTTGGCAGTGACTACGACTCCCTTGCACCTTCACCGGCAGATCCTTCGACGCCGATGTAGATGGATGACTTTGCTGCAGGAGATTATGCTTTGAGGTCCATATGGGCGAGACTGAAGGTGAGATGGTGGACGCTTGGCGCAACGGGCGACCTGATGGTGCTGTTATTATGTAGGCGTTGCTTTAAACTTTCCACACTTCTGCTTCTTCTGCCAAAAGTCTACACCCGTTCCTTCCGTAAACAGATTAGTCGCAGAACGCGGTCTCGACTTCCGTTGGAAGTTTGCCTGGGCATGTGAACTGATCGGTCGATGATCGTCAAGAATAGGTCGCCAAGCACTTCTCTGAACATGGATTGCAGATTCTGAAGAACCCTCACCAAGACCCTGAGAATGCAGCGGTACCATTGCTCTTGCCAGCTTCGTAAATGTCCATTTTGAAGCAATTCGTGGAGCTTTCACGTCTTTTCGCTCAGCTTTTTTTTTGACAGTCGATTGACCTATTCCGATAGCACAGCTCATCTGCCTGGGCATGACTTTCTCAACGGCTTAACAGGAGCGCAAGGATGGCAATGCTGCCAGAATGCTTGCGAGTCTAGACCTCTTCATACCCTGCTCTTCTCCAGAGTCAAAGCATTCGGACCCGTACAATCTTCACATCAAGGCGGCACTCGCGGTAACGACCTATTTACCCTCAGCCCTATGGCTTCGATTGATTCGTCAGTCGCAGAAGTAGACGCTCGAAATGGAACGACCTCAATATTGGCAGGCACCCTGGCAGGCTTCATCACAGCAACTTGCAGACAGAAGTTGTGGTCTTAGGAACCCTATACAGGTAATACCGAACACGAAGGTCAACATTGCCAGCCGATACGAAGATGATGCGGACTCGGCTCCGCTCTTCTCGGCTTTCTCTGCGCATCGCCAATTCTCGAGATATGTTGATCATGCGACTTATTGCGAGACCGATCATGGTCAAGGCCGACAAGTACTCATCACTGGAGGCTTTCATGCCGGAGTGTACTCCAGACGCCTCGCAGCACCACGGGCTTTATGCTCGCACTGCCCTCCGGCCTCCATTCATCTCGGACACACGATCCGTTGACAGCCAAAAGCAATCTCTCTGTTGATCATGATAACCGAACAATCAGACCCATTGAGAGAAGCAGCACAGAAGCTGGAGTTCCGACCCGTCACATACCTAAAATCTGCATTTCCTCATCTAACGGACCAGCTCTCCCCACTCACCAGCGCAATCACCGTCCCACAAACTCCCAAACCTCCTCCCCCTCCCTCCTCTCCTCGTTCTCACCAAACCTCACAAACCTCCTAACCAACTGACTTCCCCTTTGTACAAACCACACCTGACCCATCTTCCACGCTCCACCCTTCCCTTCAACCTCCGCCTCAAAAAACTCCCCCGTCCTCACAAGTCCATACGTCAAAAACGCAATCCCATTCTTATGCTCAAACTGATCACCCCTAACCCATCGACATCGAGACTTCGTACCCTCGAAATTCACATTCCAAGAACTCCACTGGCCTGGTCTTTGGGGTGGGAACCATCGCTCCGTAGTCGGAATAGAATTCTCCGCTGTAGTAGATGACTTAACGAATATTTGTGATGGGTAATGGGATTGTGTTATTGTGATATTCGAAGGCGAAGCCGGAGAATCACCATTCGTTTGTGACTCTGATGTTGTGTTTGACGATAATGAGGTATTAAGCATCCAATTTCCAACCAAATCCCTCAGAGTTTTGTCGGAACGGTTTGTGTATGAGGAGCGAGTTGAACTTCCTTGACTTCTTCGACTTCGGGATGATGCTGCGATTGATGGGGAGCGGATTGTGGGGGTGCCGGAAATTGAGCCTGGGGGTGTGCTGAAGGTGAAGCCTGCGTCGCCCATTGTTGCGGGTCACTTGAGTATGTCTTGATTGCCTACACTCAGTCAAATTGAAGTTCGTGAGCTTGGTGTGTCTGAGCAGCACTTTCGTCCTCGGTGCGCGTCTTGCTGGTCTTGATCGGCAAATGTAGACGCTGCTTGATGTCTGAGATCAGGTCAATGTCTCGTGATCAGGTCAAAATGAACAGCGGAAAGCAGATCAGAAATGAAATGTAACAAGGAAAGGAAGAAGTCAGGATAGCAGTAGATACGATCCATGATGTCTAGTGGTACTACGCAAGACAACCAGATCTCGACCATGTCTTAACGCAAAGGCCCGAGATACGCGAAGGATGGAATAGATTAATTCTTGGTATCTTCTCACGCTTCGTTGGCCAGTCTTTGACAGTACCGCAGGTGGCAGTACTTGCGATCGTTAGACTTTCGATCCCGAAACCCTGAGATGCGCATCATCGTCCTTTTCGCCCCACAAGGCAGAGGAGCCGCATCGAGAGGGTGGGCGCCTCATTCGCCTGATTGTGCTGACATGCTTCTTCTTGTTCCGTGAGGTATGCAGTCTTGATTCAACATCCATGATAGCAATTAATCGTATGCTAGGGAGTTCATGGTTGAAGCGACGCGCAAATCGCATCGTTCATCTGATCGTGCTGGGATCAGAGATTCCAGATCTCGGAAGCCTCTGCTCGGCAGGGTCCTCGGCTCCTGCATTTGGTGATGCACGTGGCGCTCGCTTCGCGCTTCACTCCACTCTAGCCTTTTTGTGTCCATTCGTTTCAGTCGCCTGGGCAGTCTCGCTCTCTTCTGCGCCGGCTTCTTCGTCTTCATCATCGTCGTCCCGAATCACACGTCGTTTGCGCTTAGCAGCTGTTGAGCTGAATGAGGTGTCGGTACTCTCGATCTCACCACTCGCAATTGCCTTCTCCTTGGCTTCCACCTTCTCCAGAGTGACAGTGTATTGCTCGAGCACACTGTCCAATGCCGACTCCAACTTTTCAACACGCTCTTCATGCTCGACTTGAGCGAGCTGATCTCGGTTGAAGATGTACAGCCGCTGTTTGGCGTATAGTCTCCAGAAGTAATATGCGCGATCGTTCTCATCGCTTGCCTTTGCTTTCTTGGTGATTCTGTTCCGAGAACGGTGTCTCAGAGGTATTAGGGAAAGAGTGTGCATCTCGACGAGGCGATCGAATTGGCGCGGCATGATCTTTGTCTGCCGCATGATTGCCTTTCGCACTTCGAGCGGCACTATGAGCTCGGTCGGGATGTTCTTGTTGAGATCAAGGCGATCGGCGGGGATATCGGTGTGGATGCGCAGGTCCTTGAACTCAGGACAAGTCGCGCGGAGATGGAGAAGATCGCAGAGATCTCGCAGGTCGTCAAACTTCTCGTTCGGATCCTCCACTGTGAACTCGCGTACATTCTCTGCAGACGTGAGATGTCGAAACATGGCGTTGTATAGCTCTTGTCCGTGTCCGGAACCATGCCACGGCGGCAGCATCAGGAATTGCGACAGTCTCTCTCGCGCTGGCAGTTCGAGAGGCGACGAGAAGTCTGGTGCTTGCGAGAGCTTGTTTGCTGGCGAGTCTGGCGAGGGTAGGAACTCTTCAATCGATTGTGAGGACGGTGAGAAGACGTCCCATGACACTGACTTCAGTTGGCGTTCTGGGAAGGTGAAATTTCGATATGAAGTGCCGTAGCCAGCGAGCGTGTAAGGCGAGATAGGTGCGACAGCAGAGTGGTCGACTTCGTAGACAAGGAAAATCTTCCAGCGATCGGCCGACCAGCCTTGGTCGAGCTCTAGTAGGCTGCCTCCGTCGATGTACATAGGCACCAGTATTTGCATGTTTTCGAGCAGCCGTCTCGCGGTCTCATCAGCCAGACTTGCGCACCAGATCTCGTAGCTCTTGCCACCTCGCCTATATTCGCGGATCTTCTCTCCCGGTGGTTGAAAGCTTGGCTCATCTTCCAGCATTTGATACTCGAATGCTGTTGCGGGCAAGAAGTCTGTGAGGGCTTCTTTGATATTCGTGGGCTGTACATCGCCTTGGGCAGGAAACATCTTGCCATAGCTGATGTCGAGCTTCGGTTTGAGGTCGTGTGCGCGGAAGGAGAGGTTGATGTCTAAGTCTTGGTAGCCAAAGATGGCTTCTTCGTCGCCGAACATGGCATATGTGAATTCGGGCTGGAATGTCGCGATCTTGTGGCCATCGCCGCGCACGAGGGCAATGTTGAAGCAGTCATTGCTGTTGCTGGACCACTCGTTTACCTGTTCCTCAATCTGCTGGGCAAGCTCGTCGTTATCGTCCATCACATCGTCCATGGTATATGCAGTGTCGGTAACGTGGTTGATGTCTCCTCTGTAATATGGTCCAAGGCTAAGGTATGGGACTGGCGATGGAACTTTTGAAGATTGATATGTTTCTAGCTCGGAAAGTGAGTTCGCGATCTGACGCGAGCAAGTCGCGTCGCTGAGACCAGGCACGTGATATGAACCAGGATTAATGACGTCCGTCCGTCGTCCAGTTGGCAGGCGCGGGCTCTTTTCCGCCGACGATCGGCTTTTGGCAGCTGCTTGTGCTTGTGCTTGTGCTCTGCTGTGGTGCTTTGGTGCGGTGGATGAGAGGTTGGACCGTCGACATGCGCAGCT
Source organism: Pseudocercospora cruenta (assembly GCA_013365205.1). Taxonomy (NCBI): domain Eukaryota; kingdom Fungi; phylum Ascomycota; class Dothideomycetes; order Mycosphaerellales; family Mycosphaerellaceae; genus Pseudocercospora; species Pseudocercospora cruenta. The sequence continues at coordinate 239,992 of JAASFE010006214.1, forward strand.
ATACGGCACGAATCTCTGCTCTGCAAATTGCTATACCTCACTTGCCATGAAGTGAGGATTGCATTTATCATTCACCTGGCAGAATCACATGCAAGCTACAGACCATGCGACCATTCTGTTAGCCAGCTCATTTTCACACACCCTCGCCGCCGAGTCGAGTAGCGCGTCGTGCGCCTCTTTCACACTGCTCGCCCTGAGACCACTTCTTCTCGCACCACCATGCCCTTCTACTCGAGCGTGCGTAAGACGTCGGCGACGACAGGGCTCAACGATGCGAATGCCTCATATCCACCGAATGGCAGTAATGGCATTCCGCGACAGCCTCGCACTACCGCCAGTGGGCGCGCTGTGAGGGCCAATACCACCAGGCCTGCCAACTACTACGCCCGTCCCTTTGGCAATTCAGCTGCCATTGGCGACCACGATGCGAATGCGGACAATGCTGGACCTCAACAGCCGGATGCCTTTTACCCAGGCATAACCTTCTTCACCGACGCCATCACCGCCCTGCCGAAGGAGGTGCAAAAGCAGTTCACATTGATGAAAGAGGTAGAGGCTAAGATTCATGGACCTACAGAGCAGATAGGGCAAGTCATTGACCAGATCATGGACATGCCTGTGCCGAGGCGCAAAGAGACCACCACATCTGCTGCGCAAAATGCTCCCACACAAGGTCTGCTCAGCTTGACCGCCAACAACAGCACAACCGGCAGTGCCAATGTCAGCCTGATCAACGGTAAAGCCGGCAGACATAGTGCGCACGCTTCCATCAGCGGATCCGTTGACGGCGAGCAGCATGCAGAAAGCGAAGAAGATCGCCAAAAGCGTCTGAAGTGCTACGAGCTACGAGCCCTGACCAGTGGACTGCTTGCGAATCTTGATGAAAAGATCGTAGTGCTGTCCGAGGCAAATCGCGTTCTGAAGCTACAGCATATGCGACTGGACTCGGTGATGCCGCAGCTGGAGAACGAGATTAGTGAGGAGGCCCGATTGGGTAGTATGACCCATTGGGCATACTTCGACAACCGGCAGAAGACCAAAGCTGTTGCCAGCAGTGCCAACAGGCAAAGAGATGTGGCTGCCATGAACAGTCTCGCGGTGGCCGGTAATATACTCCACGAACAAGAGATTGCAAATGTCAGGACAAATGCAGGCAAGGAGGCTACTCGAGAGAAAAGAGGAGGAAAGCGAGCTGAACATGCAGGAGACTCCGACTTTGACGACAAGCCGCGAAAAGTCGCAAAAGTTGGCAAAGGCAAAGGAGCTGCGGGCGGAGGACCAGCTGGCTTAGGCATTACCAATGGCGAGCCCGCGACTAAAAGGAGGAAGCCAGCAGACAAAGGTCTCAATGCGCCAGGTATGGAGCGGACGGTCTCTGCACCGGGCAAAGGCGCCAAAAGTAGAGATACGCCCAGAAGCACACCTGCAGCAGAACCTACAGCTAAAGCAAAAGCCACCAAAGCGAAGCCGGGCCCTACAGGGCCGAAGAGAAAGATGCCAGCTTCAGCGCAAAACAGTCCAATGCTGGCAAGTAGTCCTTTGGCTGCCTCGTTCAGCCCTGCAATGGCTGCTGCGTCACTTGATGCTCGACCTTCGAGCTCCCGAATGCGACAAAACTCCTCCGCTACAAACCTTCGTCACGAACGCTTGCGAGATGAAGACGAGAACGACAGTCGGCCGTCTTCAGCAGCAGGCGACAAAGCGGCGCCTAAGATCAATGGCAGGAAGAAGGTTCAAGAGACAACAGAAGAGCACGAACAAATCACTAGAGAAGAACCGACTGAGCTCTCACGACAGCAGAGTGAGAAGCTGAAGCGTGAGGACACCGAAATGCGATATGCAAGCGGTAATGAGAAGGATCGACCGGTGAACTCGCGATCTGGTAGCAACAGTCGTAAGAACAGCGGGAGGAATAGCAAAGTCAGTACTCCGAGGACCGAAAGCTTCCCGACTTCAACCGCGCTCGGTGGAGAAGCCATGGCAAGATCAAGAAGTACGAGAAGTAAGCCTGGTGATCGGGATGATAGCTCGAGCGAAACGCAGCAAGGCAGCATGATCCGCAAAGGCATGCACAAGCGGAATGCGAGCAACAGTCATTTGGTCAAACAACTGGCACCCTTCAATAAAAGTCCGAACCTGGACCGGAACAATATGGACGAAGATATGGACTCCGACGACGATGAAAAAGAAGATAATGAAGTTGACGATCAGGAAGAAGGCGAGGAGGACCAGCGCGAAGCCAGGCGCGCGAGTGCAAGACGGCCGGTCAGCAGAAGGTATGTTAATGCTTCACGATTCGCTGTTGTCAAGACCATGCTAACAAATACGCAGGAATACCATCAACTCGACTACATTGCGCACATCACCCGCACCAGTCAGCAGAGACAGCTCGCCTCCAGCCTCACCACCCACAGCAACGCGCCAAAACACCAGAAGCTCGCAACGAGGCAATGCAGCGTCACCCAAAGAGAACACTCCACCTCTCATTCAAGACGATGAAGAAGATGAATCCGAGCACGACCCAGACGATCCCGATGAGCCGAAATACTGCTACTGTAATAGAGGAAGCTACGGCGAAATGGTCGCCTGTGATAACGATAATTGTCCACGAGAGTGGTTTCATCTGGGATGTACAGAGCTTAAAGAAGCACCTGAAGAGGAGGAGAAATGGTATTGTCGTGATTGTAGACCTAAAGGAAGAGGTGGACGAGGAGGTGCCAGAGGTGGAAGAGGAAGACTAGTAGCCTAGGAAGATAGACGTTGGACCTCGAATTCGAGAGTTTGAACAAACACGACCAAGCAGTCAATCAAGAGATCTGGATTGTGCAATGTGATGCAGCTACCTTCCATCCTCAGATATCTGTTCTGTTTTTTCTTGCTCCACTTTGCTCCGCATCGATGGCGTGCTCATGTCGAATCGCCTCGCTGAGATCTACGACATCCAAGCTTGATCAATCACACCGACGGTCTACTCTTGCAGGTCGCAAAACATGTCAACTCACCTCAAAATCCCCACCCCTTCATCCTCATCAAAAAAAAAATCACGAGATCCTCGACCTGTCTCTGCAAATCCATCTCCCTATCAATCACAGGCATCGATGCATCAACCGTCCTTTGCCATTGTCAAAATTGCAAGAAACGTTCTGGTTCAGCATTTATGTATAATCATCGTTTCACAAATGCTACTCTCGCAATCCATAAGGGCGAGGAATTGTTGAAATCTTATGGTGATAGTGATACGAAGACTGGGAGTGAGTCGAGGTATTGGTGGTGTGGGGAATGTGTAAGTAGCAGCAAGGGTGTGGTTGTAGATGAGATGAATGCTGACTGACTTGGTACGAATAGGGAAGTCCGATGTATTTGACTACTTCTGCTGTAGAGGGTTTCATGGCTTTGACTGTTGGGAATATGGTTGATGAGAGGAGGAAGCCCTTCGCGGAGTTGTTTTGGGAGGATAAGGAGGGGTGGATTGGGGAGGTGGTTGGTGGGAATGGTGCTTGGTGATCTATGGGTTTGTTCTGCTATCGTACATGGATATATTCCTTAAATGCTTGTCCTGCTGCGTAGTACTGGTACCAAGAGTGATGCAGGTGGGGCGAATGAGGCTCTCCTCCGCTACATTGCTGGTTTCTGCTCGAGCTCATGCGTAATTCGCTGGCATGGCTGAATTTGGAGAATAATATGTCTTGATCGCGGTAATCAATGTTGTGTGAGCCAAGTAGTAGCTCGGCGTCGTTGGCTGATCGTAGCCTGTGATGGCACTTGACATATAGTAACTTGGGCCGGCATGGTCGGCAATGTAGCCTGGAATCGTGTTGCGCAGCGTCATTGAATAGTGCACTGCTGGTGGCGTGGTTGTAGTTTCGATCGAGTATTGCGAGATGGAGTAAGGAATGGTGTGATGATCGCTGTCGTGGTATTTCGTTCCAAGCGTTCTGGTTATGTTTGAGTACGGACTTGGTCTAGTCTTGTTGAAGTAATGGCCTGAATAGCTAATATAGCCGCTGGGCTTGTGATGGTACGACGTGATTGATGCATGAGAATTTTGAGTCTTGTTGTAGTACTGCGACGGATGACCCGTCGATATTGGGTCGTATTGTGTTATCTTCTTGGTGTAGCGGAGTGAACTTATGATCCGGGATGGGTATGATCCCGTGCCGTAATGAAGAGGAGTAGATTCGGTGCAGGTCGCGCTGATCTCGGTCGTTGTTGGGCTATAATATTGGTCGTAGCTGCGCAACGTCGTCTGACGGGTCCAGGTGGTGAAGGTCCAATTGCCATATGGTGCATAGGCATGGCCCTTGGACAAAGTAGCGCAAAGCAACCAGACCTGAAAGGATAGCATCCGCATGTCTAGTCAATGAGGTTCGGTCCAACACAGGATCTAGAAGATGAAAAGAGAGTAAGTCAATATGAGCGATAGACTTCAGTTAGCTGCAACAGATTGGAAAGTCCAGCATAAATTCGGAGAACTCTGCCAACGAAAGCAGCGTCTGTCTCTTTGAGGATTTATATCCGCCTGCCAGAGCTCCTACCATTTCGCATCAATGGCCCATCAATGGCTTGATCACACGGAGTGTCTCGGACATGAACATCAGTACTCCTAAAGTAGTTGCAGCCTTGGTGGCATTGAGGATCATGTTGCGATAAGTGCTGATGATGAGCGGTAGAGACTTGAAGAAAGCTTAACAATCTCTGACCTTGCGGACAAGATACGCGAGTCGGAGTTGCCGCGAGAGTCAAACGGCAGGATATGGTGCTCTGTGCCCTTCGAAAGTCGATAGTGTCGGCTAGATCATGCAGTTTTCGTTGCCATAGTCGCACTTTCATCTCCCCTTCTAAGCCTTTGCGAGGCTTTGGCCATGTAGAGACCAGAGTGGCATATTCAACTCCTCTGAAGCGAAGGTCAAGGACGACGCTTGATACCGATTATGGGCTTTGGATGCCCCACACGAAGGCTGACAGCGGTGTCGATCGATGTTGATAGACACATCGCGTTCGCCGGTTGAAATCTTGAAGCGTACGTGGCATGACTGTGCTCCGGCTTGCCTTTGTCATTTTCGCAATGTCACCGTGTCAGTCCAGTATTACTGAATTGGCGATGGGCCCAATAATCGATCCAGCGTTGTGAGAATGTGGAACTTGCCAAGTAATAGAAGGAGGAAAGAAAGGGGATGGGAAGTGAAGGGAGTTCAATCCGCCAAGGACTCCGCAGTGACCATGACTGGCTTGCACCCTCGCACCGTCCTTTCTGAAGCATGCTCAACTTTCTTGATGACCTTCCTCCCAACTCATTCAGTCCCCGATCACTTACTGTCTAGTACTACGATACCACAGTGAGCTATCGAGATGCCCCACGCCTGCAGGGAATCCCTTCGAATTTCAGACGCCAGTCATCTGCGCTCGATCGATTTCGCGTCCCCCTGACCACGGTGCTACCCGTACAAGTTGTGTGACGCTCGTCGCTCATACAACAGAAGACATGCTATCAACAGAGAAGTGTTCATTGCTTTCGGCATCACGTAGAATCGATCGAACGAGAGTGTGGGCAACAATTTCTGCAATGAAGTACAGATGCCTGCGTACACGATTGCTGCAATGATCCATTTCGCTTTCTTGCGAGAACGATATACATCGGCGAGCTTGCTGGATGATCTAAACTTCATAGAAACAACACCGACGTGAACAGCACTGGATGGCGCCTTAGTGGTATCTCGCAAGCCTTGCTAATGCTCGGCATATCGACTGATGGACTTGCCACAATGCCATCGGGGTTTTAAGCCCTGACATGGCAGTGTATGGTTCTGAAAGCCATCAACAGCAATTTCGACAAGGTTCATAGGCCTACTTCAACCGAACAAGGAGGAGACAGCATATCAAGCGATGCTTGGTAAGTATCCCACGCGTTTTTGTTCTTCCTCATCGCTTGTATCGACAACTTCATCGCCAAGATGGCATCAAGACTCGTCGCATCGCTCTTGTAGGAAGCCTCGAGAACTTCCTGCAAAGTCAAATGCTTACCTGACCTTCAGGTTATCCATTCCATTCGCCTTAGCGCAAGGTCGACATCAGGGTTGGTGCAACTGCTGTCCAACACAGGATCAGTGCGACTCGATGACGACCAAATACATCTGCAATAATCTTGTCCCGGGTGGTCACTATTCTGGTAATATCGGCTCAACAATCCCCAAGCGGGAGTGAGTCCTGTCTCAGCAGCATAGCTGCGCCAACGCTGACGAGTCTACGTATCCAGTGCAACTCCAACTCATACGCCGTTGAAGACTATCTCGCATTTTATGCGCTTTGCCAGCAAGTCGCACCAGGAGCGAATTATGGAAATTGCTGCACGGCAAATCCTCGAGGACCAGGAGAGTATCAGAAGTGTTGTGGAAACATCCCCGTCGCGGGAGAGCCAGATTGTTCTTGCCATGATTATCAGTACAATCCTGTCGACTGCGCTTCCGTTGGGTTCTGAGATGCAGGGGTGTGCAGGCCATTGATTCAAGCTTAGGTCGAAGAATCTCATATGTTCTTCACTAGGCATGAGCCTGACTCGGATATTCAGCTTCTGCAAGCTTCGAGTTCATCAATGTGTCCAGAGTCAAGACACCGTACATTCTCGATCCTGTCCCTATTAGCAAGTTGAACTGCGAGGGATATTAGCACGGACTCGTAGCATTTCTTGCACCAAGTTCTTCAAGCTTTCAAGCTGCAAAGCGGACCATGCTTCACAATGCTACTTCGCTCGAGACGACGAACACCAAGTGGCTTTCCAACGCTAGCTCAACTTCGTGTGTGGCATTCTGGGACAAAAGCTTCGCTTCAGTACAGGACCTTCTTGCTGTGGTGGAATATCGGTCGCTGTTCCCATTGAGTTCAGTCGATCCGGCTAAGCGTCATGATCGCCGCTTTACAGCTCCCATCGGGGAAGTGCACATCTCAATGACATCTCTGCGCCAGCTCTTCAAAATATAGTCTTATCCTCAGCGTGTCCACTGCAGCTGCACTCTTCGACCTTCGCAGAACACCCAATCTCAAAGCCCACAAAGACCACAGCTCTTACCTGCGAGAAGACAGCATCCCCATCACATCTACCAACGTCTCGGACATTTTAAAAATGCCAGAAGTCAAACCAGAAGACGCGGAAGCATACGGTCAACGACTAGTCGATATCTTGCAGATTCCAACCAAGATTCCGCGCCTCCAAATCCCGACGAAAGACCCTCGTCTTCAGATACCAACCAAGATTGAGAATCTCCAGATTCCTACCAAAGATCCACGTCTACAGATTCCGAGTCAGGATCCAAGGCTGAAGAGAGGAAGGATTGATGGAGTTGTCTAAGCATTGGACCTTTGACAATCGAAAATTGTCGATATCAGGAGACGTCTGCGTCTAAAGGGTCTTCTTCAGGTAGGCATATGGGAGGACGGACTGGGTTTGACAGCACTTGTCTTCGTACACAGCGCGAAGTAGCGCTGCCTTGTCCTACGTGAATTGGAGCGCTTTTTCTGTCGTGGCGAGGCCGCTGCCGAGACGGAGCGTGGTGTATAAGTGCTATGCGGGAGTCGACAGTTGTGCATGCCGGGTCGCACCGCAAGCGGTAGCAGGTAGTGAATCAATTTCGTGACGATCGCGATTGGTTCGACAGTCTCCTGTGCGTTTCCTGATTTGTTTTGCTCGCTGCTTTTGTATCGGTATGGAAGGGTAGGTAGCTGCCCATTATGATCGTGATGACCACATGGCCACGGCGATCCCCCTTCTTTTCCACAGAAGTGAGGACGAATTGCCCCTGATTTTTGCAACAGCATTCCTATACTTTTGCTCTCGTACAACGGTCATTATCACTATCATCACGAAGAGTCAATTCATATACTTCCGAGTAGAGAGAGCGTCTTCTTCTGACGCAAAGCTGAAGCTGTGGATTCGCAAGGCTGGCACCAGCTGGGATTCAGAATGTACGATTGCACTGCCAAACAAAACCCTAAAAGAACAACCACAACGCGACCAAAAGAATTTCCGTCGCCACTGTATCGTGCTGAGAAGCATACTTTCCTCGACTCCCAGCTTCATCGTGCGAGGTTACTGCTGCAACGAAGCGGCAAGTTGGACCAAGAGGAAGAAGCCAGACTCCTGGCATGGCTGGCAGCTGCTCAACCAGGTCTTGCAGGTATGCCATCTGCTTAAGGTATAGTGAGTGACTTGTTCCGCGGGACTGACTTCGTAGGATAGAAGGAGAGATAGATCGCAAACAGTGCTAGATGCCATAGTCTAGATGTATAATGTGTATGGAAAGGCAGCTGGGACTATAAAACTCAATAGTGCGGGGAATTTCGGCACTTGGCATCTCATGAGACAATACATACGCTCCGTGAAACCTGTCTATCACCCAATCATCAAAGTTATTGGGGTTACTGTTGTCCGTTATGGTCTAGTGGCTAGGTAAATTCCTCCAGATCACTGGCTGTTGGGACTCGAACTGATTCTTAGAAAAGGATTTATCGCTCTCATCTCTGGCGAGACAGGTCCGATAAGGCGTATGTCATTCTACAACGTCTTGCGATGAGTAACAAAAGCTAACACGCTTGTTAGCGGGGTTCAATTCCCCGTGACGGAACATCACAGACTCCTAGGATATTTCTTTTTGTTTTGGATGATTTGTTGGACGAAGTCGATCGGAAATGTCGGAGTTTGCCAGCGTGAAAGCTGGATCAAAGTTTTTTTTTTTTTTTTT
>JAASFE010006214.1:248880-314820 GCA_013365205.1 Pseudocercospora cruenta
GCCAAGACTTACCTTCCCGATTAGGCAATGCCGTCAATGTGACCTCCACAGCCAACAGACTGATGTGCAGGGAGCAAGAATGGTGAATGTGGATGAAAAAAGCAATGCGATGCAGTGTACGGGTTCGTTCAAGTCGGTTTTGGCCGCTGGCGACCGGAGTACCGTCTTGTCGGCGGTCTAGTTGGTAAAGTAGCGTTTTTCATTAAGAAGGCCACTTACATAATATAGATTTGATCAAACTCGCGCTGTTTGGTCTTAGTACGCACTCTTAATTAAATATGCAGTATTTGGTTAAAGATAGGGTATAAACAGCTACTTATTTCGTAGAGACTTAACTAGAATATATTCTAGATAATAGCTTAGTAGCTAAACCCCTACCTCCGTAAAATAAATACTATCTTTAGATAACAATTTGTCGCACACTTTGCTTAAATAGAAGGCGTAGAGGCATAGGTCCTCTTAGAAGCTATATAGAAGTAATATCTATTAGTTATTTAGGACTTATTTTAAATAAATTAGAGCTAATTCCTCTTAAACAGTTAATCAAGTTCGCGCTTTTTAATCAAGTTAGTAAATAAGGAGTTATTAACCAAATCTAGGCCTTTCTTATCACGAAATAAGCGCTATTTGATGAAAAAGCGCGCTTAACGAATGGGTGATTACAGGGGTTGGCAGTTGACGTGCTTTCACGGCGCCACTCGACAACCAGCTTCCACATCAAACATGACTCGAGCAACGAACAAAAGCAAACCGCAAGATGGGATCAATATCGACATGTAATGGACATGATCCACCGAAGAGCATTCCAGTCCTTGATCTGTCCCTAGCATCCGATCCAAAGCAGAAACCGCAGCTCTTGGAACAGCTTCACAGTGCTCTCTTCGAGGTGGGATTTCTGTTCATCGTGAACCATGGCGTTGATCGACAGAAAATCGACAATCTCACAGATCTACTGCCATCATTATTTGCTCTCCCGGAAGATGAGAAAGCGTCCTTGAGTAAGCTCAACAGCCCACACTTTCTAGGCTACAGTGGCTTTGCCGAGGAGACGACTCTGGGAAAACAAGACCTTCGAGAACAATTTGACTTTGCTACTGAGCTTCCCGTTCTATACCAAGATTCCAAGTCTGAGACAAGTTCGGTATCTTCCAGAGACAGAGACTTCTCAAAACTCTACTGGCGACTTCGCGGACCAAATCAATGGCCTCAAGAATCATCACTCCCTGGCTTCCGCAAAACATTCACAGAATACCATGATGCAGTACAGGAGCTCTCATATCGTTTCGTACATCTGATTGAGGAAGCTTTCGAAATTCCTGTTGGCACGTTCGATCATTTCTTTGGACGAGCTCAATCAGATGATGGAGCCAAAGACAGACGAACATTTCTGCCGCCGCAACATCGCATCAAACTTCTCAGATACCCTCCATCTCCCAGAGATCAGAACGAAAGCCAAGGCGTCGGTGCACACAAAGACTCATCGGGATGGCTTACCTTCTTGTACCAAGTTGGCAACGAACCTGGTCTCGAAGTCATGTCAGCATCAGGTGAATGGATTCCAGCAACACCTGTCGACGGGAGCTTCGTCGTGAATTTTGGGAACGCTTTCGATGCTGCGACTGAGGGTGCTGTGAAAGCGACAATCCATCGCGTGATCGCTCCTGGACCAGATAGTCCTGTCCGATACTCCATACCATTCTTCCAAGGCCTACCGCTTGACATGACTGTGTCAGAAGTGCAAAGCTACATACCCAAAGAAGTTCGGCAGCTGAGAAATCATTCTGGCAAGCCTCATGACGGAGTCTCTAGCTTCTTGGATCCTAGATGGGACAGCTTAGGCGAGAGCCAATTGAGGAAATGGATCAGATCGCATAAAGACGTGGGCTTGAAATGGTATGGTCAGGTAAGTGATACACAGAGTCTTGATACTCGGTTTATATGCTGAAACTCCATAGGATGCTGTCGATTACTACACATCTGCAGACTGAGTACCATTCACCACAATGTCAGCCCTCTGCCACTACAACCAATTCTTATCACCATGATGGCTGACAAAAGCACCACCATACGTCTCAACCGTGGCCTTCTCAATGACCTGCATCTGCGCTTCCACGCTCTCCTGCACAGAAATCATTCCCTTGAAATCCGGCGCATAAGCAGCGAACTTGGCACCCATCTTCTGCATGCCTTGCATGTCCTCTTCAGTGAACGGTTTGCCTTCCCTCGTGTCCACAAATCCAGGGCTGAGATTGAACAGTAGAACTCCTTCACTCCTTCCAAGTGCAGCATGGTATTTACCAACTAAGAGATTGGCAGCAGCCTTCGAGACAGAATACGGCGTCGCCATATCGAGATCGAACTTCGTCGCAATTTCGAGATCCGCCATACCAGTGCTGATCACAACCACCTTTTTCGTCTTTCCGGCACGGATGAGTGGCAGGAAACTGTCCAGGACGTAGGCCGTTCCAACGACGTTGCCATCGAAAAAGTCCTTCAGATCCTTGGCGAGAAGTTCGATTCTGTCTTCTACGGGATTGATGTAGGCTGTTCTCTGATCGAGGACTGCCGCATTGTGGATCAGAACGTCCAGAGTGCCTCCAGTGATGGCTGAAGTCTCCTTAGCCGCCTTTTGCAGAGCGGGAAGATCGGTGATGTCTGCGGATAGGACATGGATGTTCTTAAAGTTTCCGTCTTTTTCAAGTCGAGCTTCCGTGGCGTCTTTGTTGCGCACGATGGCGATGACAGTATTGGATGGGTTCTTTTTGGCGAGGTATGTGATCCACTCGTATCCTAACCCGCGAGAGGCACCAGTGACGACGTAAGAGGACATTGTGTGGTTGCGATGAATGTGAGGTTCCGAATCTCACGCTTTTGCTGCTGATGTGATGTTCTTGCTGTGCGACAGTCTTGGTTGCCTCGAATATTGAATTGCTGTTGTGATGCCCATCTTTCGGGAAGGACGCGAAGGATTATATACCATTGTCGTATTCGTAACAAGAAGACAACGACACTTCAGCTGAACAATCTGGCTTACAGCATCAGCTGCGTGACCACCTTTTTTCCGTCTGCTGTATCAATGAGAGAATGCGCATTGTACCTGCATGCCTCGAATGTGTGGATACCTGTTCCCAATTGGGCATTTGGTCCTGCCGAGCTGCAGCGGAATTCTTGCAGAAGTCTGGCCGCTTCCGATAGAAGCGATACCCTACATGCTTGCTGACAAAATCGTAGCAAGTGCAGCTGTCGTGCAACCACTTTCGGGCACGAAAACACCTTGGCAGAAAGTGATGTAATACAAGTTCTCTCTTTGTTCACTAGAATGCGACTATACAAAGAACAAGAAGATTCGCTCATACAGCTGGCAGCAAAATCAGCAGAACAACAAAAGTCGATCCGATCTCTTACGAATGCAGAATTTACAGCTTCGGTCCTTGCTTCTTCATCTTCTCTCTTTCCTTATCCCGCATAAGACGTCGCAAGATCTTACCAGAAGGTGATTTGGGAACAATATCGATAAACTCGACACCACCGCGTAGCCACTTGTGATTGCTCTTGGCTTGCTCAACATGCTTTGCAATCGACTTGGCCAGAGCTTCATCATCCTCCTTGACACCAGCATTCTTCACAACGAAGGCCTTTGGCACTTCTCCTTCTCGATCTGATGGGATACCAATGACTACAGTGTCGTTGACTGCAGGGTGGGTAAGGATGTGTGCCTCAAGCTCAGCTGGAGCCACCTGCAAGCCCTTCACCTTGATCAATTCCTTGATACGATCTGTGATGAATATATGCTCATGGCCGTTCGGTGACTTCTGGATCATGGCTTCGTCACCGGTGCGCATGTATCTTCCATCGGCTTCGTTGATGAAGGTCTCCTTATTGGCATCTGGTCGGTTGAGATACCCTAGCACAACGGCTGGTGACTTCACCCAGAGCTCTCCGGGTTGTCCATAGCCAGTAATTTCATTGCCTTCCACCGTGACGAGACGAGCGGTAATGCCCGGAAGAAGCGAGCCAGAGCTTCCAAACCAGATATCGTGTGTCATGGTAGAGCACACCACTGTTGATGTCTCTGTCAAGCCATAGCCTTGACGAATAGCCCAGTTAGGGAAGATTTGTGCCAGATCATCTGCAGTCTCCTTTCCGAGAGGTGCTGCACCCGTAAAGCATGCGCGCACATGCGAGAGGTCGTATTGTTTGACAATGTCTTTCGCTTTAGTGATGTGAATGATCATCGGTGGCACCAGATAAAGCATGCAGATCTTGTAGTCCTGGATTGCTTGGAGCAGCCACTTGAAGTCGTACTTGGGTAGCACCACAACACCATCGCCTCGATAAGGTCCGAGATGCGAGATAACGATCAGACCGTAGATGTGCGAGAATGGTAATAGTCCCAGGCAGTTCTCTGTGTAATAGGGATTGTTGAATTCCTTCTTAGCCTTTTCCCGATCCGCCGATTCGTGTGCAACCAGTTGCAGCGTATTTGCAATAACATTGTAGTGCGAAATCATGACACCCTTCGGCAGACCGGAAGTGCCGCTCGAGTAGCACAAGAAAGCACATCGCTCTTTCGCATGTCCCTTTGGCCAGCTGTGGTCGGAAGGAATAATTCGATCTAGCTTTTGACCTTTCTTGATCAAATCTTCGATTGTCTGATGTCCATTGTTCGACATTCCCGGAGTCACTGCTTCAGGTAGAGGAAGCAGATATATCCTGTCGTTCGGCAGCTTCGACTTCTTCACTCCATCTTTGCAAGTCTGGAGCAGTGGCAGGGCAGTGAAGATTGCCTTAGCTCCGGAGTCGTTCATTTGGAACTCAAGCTCGGATGCATTATATGCTGCATTCACTGCAGTCAGGAGACCGCCTGCCCTGTGTACAGCCCACGCAAGCGTAAGGTAATCGATCGTGTTCAAGCTGAAGACAGCAACCACCTTGTCCCACTCAGAGCCCTCATCTGGCTTCCAACCAAACTCGTCGCACAGAGCACGGGACAACCAGTCCACTCTATCCTTCATATCGAGTGCACTGAACTGTCTGCCACTCAGGGCACAGCTAAAGGGTGGTTGGGAGTAACCCATTGGAAAGCGGCCATAATGCTCGTTGAACATGAACGTTTCGAGTGAGATGTTCTCCGGTATAACGGGGCACTCGGGTACCCATGATGGCGGCGTGAACGGCATGGTCGCGGTTGTGTAGGATCTGGGGGTCGTTGGTCTTCTTTTACTGAGATTATATGGTCTTTCTAGCTCTTTGCTCTACCAGTGACACAAGATAGGAATAAGCGAAAAGGAACGGACTCCGACAGCCTGGCAGCGACGCCTTGGAGCTGGTCAAGCAAGATGAAATGTTCCGTAGAGATGGAAGACGCACACCTTATGCAACGTGGATCGGAAGACCACGCTGCTCCGCTGTGCCAGCCTCTCATGATGATTCCGCTCCTCCTTCGGTTAAGGGCATGCCCCCAGCAGAGCTCTCAATGGCCGAGGGAAGACCTAGTCAGCCAAGACCAGATGGCTGTTCCCCGCAACTTTCTCCATATCTCAGAGCGCGAGCCGCAAAATGGCACGTGCCAATGTCAGCATGTGGACGATTAGATGAACCAGCAGCGGCCCTTGCAAGGCGACAGTCGTGGAGTTGAATGAATGCGAAAATCGGCCGAATTTCTCTTCTGCAGAAAATGCCGTTGCAAGCGTAACGGCAGTTCTGTAAGAGCAAAAGCGGCGATGGTAAGAAGAGTAGGCAATCTTAGAGTTTCGGTCTCGGTTGTTCAGAGCACAACTGGCTACCTGCGGTGACACCACGCTACATTTCTCTACTCAGTGGATTTCATACCGCATCGATATCGAGTTCAGATGGTGTCATCTACCATGAAGCCCCTGACAGACGATATGTTTTTAAAGAGAAATGCAGTGTCGTTACACAACATGTTCAACCCGGAGTTGTTCCAAGTGCGCTCCAGCTTCAAACTCGCGCTCTTGCGCGCCATCTGATTCAAGAAGACAATACTACTACACTGACATCTCCTGCAGACAATTACAAAGGCATGGCGTCCGCACATCGTTTGACATCGCGACTTCTTCTACAAGCTCACCACATACAAGCTCAGCGCCGACTCTACTCAAAGAAACCTGCATCTCGCAATCCTATTCCTATACTCAACGCCAGGGCATTCGATACCACTTTTAATATTGCTAAGGCTCCCCGCACAAGCAGAGATGGCGGGTCATTATCTTCTTCGGAACTTCTGCTTGTTGAGGCCCTTCGCACGAGCAGAGATGGCGGACCAATGTCTTCTTCGGAAATGTTGCTTTTCAACGCCCTTCGCACAAGTAGAGATGGCGAAGAAATGTCTGTCGTCGACCATATGCTTTTTAAGGCCCTCTGCATAAGGAGACCTGGCGGACCAATGCCTTTGACGGAACGTATGCTTATTCAGACCCTACGCGCGAGCAGAGATGGCGGATCAACGTCTTTCTCGGAATACCTGAGAAAGGGCGTCAAAAGCCCTGTATGGTGGATACAGTTCTTGATCATGTTTACAGTTCTCAGCATGCTTCCGCCTTGGGAAGACAATCCTGAGAATCGCGAGTGGGTTGAGAAGTACTGCCGATGGGCGAGTGAGGGTCTGGTGAAGAGCAAGAAACAGATGGAGGAAGAGGACATTGCTGGTGCGAACCATCAGGGACGTGGGTCAAAGGGAGATGGTTTGATTGAGGCGTGGACGAAGATACAAGAGAACGATGAGAATGACGAGGGATTGATCTGACCATTGAGTACAATGTATCGAAACGGGCCTAAGTGGTAGGCGTGAACCAGCTCATGGTGTAACAGCCCGCGGACGACCTTTCTACGACCCAAGACTTGGCCATGCCCGACGTGATTGCGGTTTACGTCTTTCGTGTAGGTAGAGCACTCATGCTTCCCAGCAAAGCTCTGAAGACATCAGTAAATCAAGGATCGCATCGTTTGACTCAGAGCAAGGACATCAGTACTGTACTAGACCATCCTGGATGGTTTTTATATGATAAACTTTTGGGAAGAGCAAAGTCGAAGGATAAGGTGCTATCTTGGCGTGCTCCTTTAGCAACCGCATGCTTATACAGGAAAGCAGGTACACTTCAAGTAGGAGCACTTCATTATTAGCAGGAGACGTCAGCAGGAGAAGGGCGACAGTTAGGCATCGTGGGTCACATTCAGGTCACTAGGCTGTAGCTTTGTCACCGGACATCCTGGAAAGATGTGCAGAGTTGAAAGCGTACAGTGGTTGAGGACTTGAAAAAGTAACCCTCGACCTTTTCCTTCCCTGGTTGAGCCGAGCCAAGCCATGCCAAGCCGGATTGAGATAGAACTAGGTGGTCCCGCTACACAGCTACGGCACGCTCTCGCCTTTTTTGCGTTATTCAGAACACTTTAACACCATGAATTAGACTGTGGAACAGGCAGGAGTTGTATTTCCATACACCTCAAATGCGGCAATGCACAGATTTGGTACTACCAACACCTCTTCGAAGATGGATATTGACTGCCGTTCGCCGCTAATCTTGTGCGGCGCAGGAATTGAAGGATTGAGGCACATACGCAACCACTTCAACATAATAGCCCACATGTTGGTCGCCAGGGCCGGACAGATCCCCTTCTTCAAGGTGATTGGGGGCTTAGCGATCAGCTGGCTGGCATTCTGCAGCCCCTAAAAGACCCACATGGCTCGTACCGGCCCATCACGTATGCAAGGGCACGCATCGTTCATCGCGGGAGGATGGGTTTGTGTGTTTGCACCACGGGTTAATGGGCCTCCACACACACTGATCGTTCTGGCTAGGTGTATCTGCGTTAGCCACCTTGGGATCAAAAGAAAGCTTCGAATGATGTCCACCTGTTTCATAGCTGTGGAGCAGCTGAACTACGGCAATATCTCGCCGGTGTTGGAAACCAGCGAACTTGCAACCCGGGTCGAGCTCAGAGTGCTCGAAGGATTCTACGCATGCGAATGATTTTGCCTGGAACACCGATAGGATCGCGGGAAATCCGGTGAATGTGTCGTGAACATGCAAGAGATGTCGCCTGGATCACGAAGCACCAAAGTATGTCAATAGCTCAACCGCAGCCTGGCTTTCGTACAGGGGGCTGTGGTATCATCGCAATCTCAAGAAAGGTTATATTTGTCCATTGAGTGGCATCTCTCCTGTCCCGGTACATGGACAAGATGGATCTGGACGATTGGCGACAAACAAATGCGTGTATACGCTGTCATTCACTCAAGCTGAAATGCAGAAGACCTCCCGGCGAAGCAGATTGCACACGTTGTACCAAGCATAGGTTGCATTGCAAACCTAGACCTCCAAAACGACAGTCTTGCTCCACTCGTCACCATACGCCGGAGTCGTTGGAGTGCACGCCGACTCCTGTGCCTGGACCATACAGCGATTTCAACAGCATGGAGTTTCCGACACTCGACACAAGATTGGACTCTTTACCTATTGTAGAGACAACATCCATCAGCAATTTTTCGGTGCAGGACACGAGCAATCTAGCACCAGACTTGCGATTGATGGGACACTATGATCTTGATTTCCTCTCAGATAGCCTGCAAGATCCAGGAACGCAATCGAAACCTTCGCCAGACCAGTCGTATACGGATACTTTGCAGACATCTTTGTCGGATCATATCACAAAGGAGCAACACCACAGATGCCAAACCCCCGAATCTATGCTGAAAGATTGGCCTCCGACTTTTCACTCCAACAGCGGCCATGTTCATTGTGATCAACATCCGCGCTACCAGCAGGATGAGATGCTAGAGCCCACTGCTGCAGCAGATTTATGGTTGCAGAGCCTCGTGAGGCTCAGTGGAGACTTATTCGCATATCCTGGTCTGGGGAACTCCGCGAATGAGTCTACACTGCATGAAGTCGGATGTGGGTCTGCCATCGGGCCCAATGACCAAGCGCAAATTCTGTACGCCCTTGCAGCACGGCTACTCATGCTTGTAGAAGAGCTTGACAATTGGGTACGTTCTTCGGACAGGTGCCAGTCTCGAGATCTACACGAGTCGTCAGTTTCAGCGACCCTTATTACCGCAAAGCTGCTGGACCAGTCGAATAGTCTGCTTCTTTCATCGACATATATGAAACTTCTTGACATATTCGATCATCAACTAAGGCATATCGAAACAGGCGATGCTTGTGCTCTAGACCCCTCCAAGTCCAGGCTTGCTCGCGGTATACTGCCCAGAGCCGATCTCTCTACGACGCAAGGCTTTACCCACGTGAATATAATATCATTCTATACTCGGCGCATAGGCAGAGCTCTTGGACCACTGGTTCGAGACGGTTCGCTTCCTAGCATTGACGGACCCACGTATGGAGGTTCGTGTTCGCAATGCCATACAACTATGCAGGTCGGGAAGCGTGGCAGCTTTGTGCAGCGCACGCCGAACGTGCTGCCCTTTGAAATAGTGGAAAAGCAGTCAGCTCTACTCAAGTTTGCAGAAGACATACAAGCATATCTCCTTGGCTTAGCTTAGGCGTATTAGTCGAATAGTGCAAAGTCTCATGCCAAGCGATCCTCCCGCAGAGCGGCCCGAAACTCAGCGGAGTGAACAACACACTCTTGCTCGTTCTCGCTTTCTGCTTCTCTTCCTTGCACAGCTTGTCGACATACACCATTAAAATCTACACAGTCTTTCCAACTTTGTCCACAGATTGCATTATGGCGTCAAGGATGAATCCATTGGCAGAACTTTCATTCAGACCTTTAAACGTCGATCTCCCCAACATATTGCTCTACACGCCCGACAGCTCAGCCTCTGCAGCGAGCTACGCAGAGCTCAAGCTGATAATTCTAACAACGTGGCTTGGCGGAGCAACTGCAAAGCGAATAGCAGTATACTGTAGAGCCTACCAAAAGCTCTTCCCTGCAACCTCAATTCTACTCATACGCACTGTACTCTCCGACATCACCACGAAATCATTCTCGACAGTGCAAAAGCAATTGGCACCTGCTAGAGACTACATCAGGTCTCTGTACGAAAGTTCAAAAGGCAGTCAGCCATCTGGAGATAACAGGCCAGGATCTACATTGCTGCATTGTTTCTCTCATGGCGGATGCAATACAGCGCTTCAGTTGAGCCGTTTACTACGCAGCGCTGAAACCGATGCAGACCCCTCCATCGAATTTACGATTCCGCTACGAGGAATTATTCTGGATTCTTGTCCTGGCTCATCATCATTCACAAAATCCTATGCTTCTGCCACGTATTCGCTACCACAACACTGGGCGACCAATTTCGTTGGCCGAATCTGTCTGCTACCAACAATTGCAACGATATCTACATTACAGTGGTTAGGAGTTTGGAGCTCGGTTGAAGATCTGAGACAGGAACTCAATGATCTTAGCACGTTTGGTAGGGCGCCAAGGCTATACCTGCATTCTGCGGGCGATGCTGTGGTGGCGCCCGAGGATGTGGCAAGCCATGCAAATGAGCTAGCAGCTAGAGGTGTGGAGGTACGAAGAGAGCAGTGGGCAATAGCGGAGCACTGTGCGCTGCCGATGGAGGATGCCAAGCGATACTGGGAGACGATCGAGGCATTTGTTGCAGGTGAAGGCAAGGCACGGGAAGCAAAGCTTTGACAAGTACATCCTCGATCACAATGTCGCCTCCAGCTTCTCGATCAGTTTCGCTTGGGCCTTTTCTCCCATCTGCTTGATGCTCTCACTTTTCACGATCTCCAGCACGGTGAACTCCACGCCTATGGTCCTCCGAATCCAGTTGCGGATCTCGATGCTGATGAGCGAGTCGATTCCCACATTGACTAACGGGACTTCCATGTCTCTCTCTGCATTGAAATCATCTCCTCGCATCAAGAACTTGAACAGCGTGCGACCGATTTCTTGACCGAGCGTCAATGCAGAGCTTGCGTCTGTCAGTAAGGTCATGTTGGAGGACACAGACTTCAGGAAAGATTTGAAGGCTGCGTCACCTCCGTCATTTCCAGGACTCTGAGTAGAAGCGCCACTTTCGAGGTTGCGATAGACAAGCATTCGCGGATCCTTACGCCAAATGGTTCTATTGTTGTCCGCCGTGATCGGGAGTGTTGAGCGCATTCCGATGCCGATTTGAGAGTGGTTGACAAAGTGAGAGCCCTTGCGATATGCGCTTGATGGTTCCGATCTTCGCAGCATCAACTCGATGGAGGACAGAAGATCGGGCTCACGCATCAAGTATTGTGCGGTTGCTCGCAGGGAATCCAGAATGGCGGGATTGTCGTTGACATAGCCGACGTCTTCAATGACACCAATGTTGACCACGGAAGCGGGTAGCCCTAGCGAATGTCTGTATTGGACGAAGGCATCCAGAAATGTGTTTCCAGCATTGTAATTGGATTGTCCCCATTGACCAGACATAGCGCCAGCCGAGGAAAAAAGGAAGAAGTGATCCAGTGGTATCTTTTGCTGAAGTAGAGCGTTGTGGAGGTTCCAAGTACCTGCGACCTTTGGCTCAACAGCAGTCTGCCATTGCTTCCAGTCCATGTCTACAAAGTTACCATCCTTGAGGACCATAGATCCTTGGAAGACACCACCGATGGGAAGGTCGGTCGAGTTTATGGCTCTTACCACATCGTCGTAATTGCTGACGCTACCAGACACACGAGTGGTAGTGCATCCTTGAGCGTGCAAGTCGCGCATCAGAGTATGATCATCTGGGATACTTCCGGCAGATCTGGAAAGGAATATGAGATGCTTGGCGCCCTTTTCAGCCAGCCAAGTCGACATGGCTTTGCCGATGCCACCTAGACCGCCAACAAAAAGGTAGGCGCAAGCCGGGCGTAGCTTAAGATGCCATGTATCGGTTTCAACCGGCAGAACGGAATGATCCTGAGGTATCCTGACGACAATTTTGCCAATGTGGGCAGCTTTCTGCATTGTCCGGAATACATCTTGCAGTTCCGTAGGCTCGAAGCATAGCAGAGGGCTGATCGCCTGGATGTGCCCAAGTTTGTACAGATCCATCGCCCTGTTCATCAGGTCCTTGATCATTTGAGGTCGTTGAGTTGACATGGCGAGGAGGTCGAAGCCGATGAATGTGCGATTTGCTTCGAATGCTTCCATGGCCAGCTTGGCTTGACCAACGAAGTCGCGACGGCCAATCTCGATAAATCTGCCGAACTCTGCAACGCAATCCCAGGAGGCATGGAGCAGTTCGCCAGATAGGGAGTTTAGCACTACATCGATGCCTCGTCCGTCCGTGGCTTTCATAATGCCGCGCTGGAAGCTTATGTCTCTAGAATTGAAGATGCGGTCGCGAGGGATGCCGAATGTCTTCTGCAGAAATTCGATCTTCACTTCGCTGGACACAGTGCAGTAGATCTATTGAAACATTAGTCCTCTGATGCCTTTGTATGGAGTGGCACACGAACCTCAGCGCCTATCATCTTAGCCAAGTGTAGAGCAGCTATGCCTACACCTCCCGAGGCAGCATGGATTAGTACGCTCTGCGAACACATCAGTATTGGCTGATATTCACAAGGTCTCTGTAGGCGTGACATACCTCTCCCTTCCTAAGGTGGGCAGCGTCCATCAGTGAGTATATCGCCGTGCAATACACGGCTGACATAGTGGCTCCCTCTTCGAATGTCATAGAATCCGGCATGACAGCACAAAGTCGTTCATCGACTACAGTACGCGTAGCGAAGCTGCCGCTACAACTGACAATGACGCGGTCGCCAACTTTGCATTCAGAGACATTGGGTCCTATCGCAGTCACGACTCCAGAAGACTCATAACCAAAGCCACTGCCAATCGACGACTTCTCAGTGATCACGCCAGAAGCTATCAACACGTCCTTAAAGTTGACGCCGACAGCGCGAACATCGACGACGACCTCTCCGGCAGCCGGATTGATAGTACTGTCGAGGGCTTTCCAATAGAGGGTATCTGTCATACCCGATCTGTGCTGCTCGAGCTTCTTGAGACAGTCCGTAGGACGATCCGCTTTGAGCTCATGGCCAACATGGATGTAGTGGTAGCGGCTGACGAGTACTTCACCATTAAATGTAGCCCACTCGCTGGTCGGATTGACATTGGACTCAGCGATACGGTCGTGAAACTGCCCGAACACAGCTGGAATGGTGGACAGTGCTTGCGAGTCGAAGTTGTCAAGCTCCAAGACAGCCACATCCAACGACATTTCAGTGCGAAGGACACGAGCAAGACCTAAGATCATAGAATATCTTGGATCTTGGCACGCGATCTGACAAGCAGCTGTGACCCAAAGCATGCCGCTTTCCTTCATTGCTGCAATGAACTTGGTAAATTTAGCAAATTTGGCCTCGTCCAGATCGTGTAGAAATGGTCCAGCTAAGTCCAGGATCGAGACGATGTCTTGATTAGCTATTGGGGTTTCGCTCAGAGTGCAGGTATCCACATCAAAGCCTGCTTCAACCAGAAGCTCTCGCACCTGCTGAAGATGTGCGCCCTGATCGTTGTTGTGCAGGATGCTGATCTTTCGGACTCTCTGGAACTCCCTAGAAGGTCTTGAAATGATGTTGTTGATGAGGTATCCATCATAGACGATCGCATTGGTACGGTCAAAGCCTGCAGCAAGAAGCTCAGTTTGCCAGCGGGAGGCAGGAATATATGGCTCCAAAGGACGGTCGTCAGCTTCACCGAGCCACCAGCCGGGCAACACGCCCATGATGAAGTTGATCCATTTCGTCTTGGGATCAAGCTCTTGCAGGAGCATACGTCCTTTTGGATGCATCAGCTTTCGAACATTTCTAAGAGTATCCTGTAGGCTTGGCGTAGCGTGCAGGACGTTGCAAGCCACCACAAGGTCGTAGCTTTCAGGTTCGAAGCCTTGCTCCAGTGGATCTTGGGAAATATCGAGCACTTGATACTCAATACCGCCATACATGCCGAAACGTTCCTTGGCAGCCATGAAAAAGCCAGCTGAGACATCCGTGTAAGTGTAGTCCAGATACATGCGTTCTCCATAGGACGACTTCAGGAGAGGCAGAAGCGTCGCGGTAGTTCCGCCAGTACCTGCACCAATCTCCAGTACTCGGAGGTTAGGTTTGCGGTGAGCAACCAAATCAATGAGGTCCGCGTAGTCAGTGTTTTGCATGAAGTCGTAGACGCGATGCAGGACTTCATCTTCAAGTAGCAGCGCAAGCTCATCGACTTGACCCGTCAGAATGCCAGCAATGTTCTGCGATATCTTGTAGATAGCTGTCGCTGTCGGGCCTGCATCAGTACCTTGTAGTTCGACGAGCATCTGCTGCATCATCTCACTGCGTGTGGAGCTTTCGAGTTTGGCCAGTTGCGCTCCGTCCTCGACAGTAGCGTAGCCTCCGTCAGGTATCGATCCCACGAAGTTTGCGAGCCATCGCTTGAACTTATCAAGGTGGCTAGTATGAGGGACCACATCTCGCAAAGCAAAGTCGGCCTGAATGATGCACATGGCTGCGAATTCGTCCAGTGCTTTGTGCAGGGCGACTCGGTCTTGAGCAGGTCTCATCAATTCCTTCACGTCGAGGACATCGACATCTTTCTTCCATTCTAGCTCAACGGCAGCGCAAGGATCTTCTTGATCTTCGTCTTCGTAGTCTCCGATGCTCGAAAGCTGTAGTCCTTTCATTTCACCGACGATTTGTCCTCCTGAGGTCACGACTACTTCGCCAGATAGTGTCGACTTTGGTATTTCATCCGCCGTAGTCTGAAGCGTCATTTCGCCAGATGGCGGTTTGACATACACCTCACCAATATAAGTCGGAATTCCAAGTGTTTGTGTTCGACGCGTGAGTCCATTGAAGGCAGCCGGTACCATTGCCTGAATCCAGCAGTCCATAGTCACAGGATGCACCGCGTAGTGTGACTCGCCCTCTCTAATGTCGTTATCGAGACTAGCGACAATTCGCTTCTGTGTTGGATGGGCGCTCATGTCACGAAGTCCCATGAAGCGTGGGCCATAAGCAAGCCCTTGCTGTCGCATCTTTCTGTACCACACCCGGCGTGACAGTTCACGCGGAAGTTGCTGGATTTTGGGAGTCTCTTTGAGATGCTCAGAACCTCCTCTGACCTGACCAAAAATGTGCTTGATCCAGGTAGTTCCCTGGCTTAGCGAATATATAGTGAAGTCATACCAGTCCGAATCCAGCGTTGATGTGAGTCGCGCACGCTGCAGTTGTGTCACAACCTCAACGTCGACTCCTTGCGACATCACAAGGGCATTCTTGATGTGAACCCTTCGTGCAGTAAAGTCTTCGGCGCCTGTGAGCTGGCGAACCGCTTCTCCTGCCATGCAGATGTATCCCACTCCAGGGAAAACAATTTCGCCTCCGACCTCGTGTTCCTTGATCCAACTGACAACATCGAGTCGCAGAATGTTACGCCAGCTAGGACTGTGATCGCTACTTTCCAGGACGCGCGATCCTAGAATGTCATGGTGAGGGTGTTCTCTCAGCCGCCATTCCTTGGAAAGACGACTTTCGTGCCATAACGGTTCTTCGTAGTACCATGGATACAGTGGCAAATCTGTGAGGAAGTTACCCTTGGGTGCCATAGACGCTGCAGGAAAGTCGACATTGTGCAGCCACATTTCGCCAACGGCTTTGAGCATGTCTGTGTGCGCATCATTACCACGAGTCAGAGCACTCGTGTAATCATCACTGCTCCCATGATGCCTCAGAATTTGCCTGAACGGTCCAGCTAGGGCAGAGTGCGGTCCGAGTTCCATGAAAACCTTTGCCACAGGAATGTTGCTGAGAAGAACAGCAGCGGCAGGGGAGAACAGAACTGGGGATACCAGATTCTGGACCCAATAGTCCGACCCAAGTTCTCCCGCTTCTGATATAGGCCTGCAGTATACGCTGGAGAAGAATGGGATGCTTGGCTTCCGCGCTTGCAGTTCCCTGGGCAAGGAGTCGCGGTAAACCTTGGCAATGGATTCCATGTGATGACTATGATAAGCTCGGTCGACTTGCAGTGCTCGTGCTAGCACGCCTGGATGGGTGCTGCGAATGTCTTGCAACACTTCTTCAAGGGCCAATTTGTCGCCTGTAAGCGTGACGCTCTCCGGACTGTTCTCGCAGCCGATCAACACTCCAGTCTTGAGGAACGGCTCGACAGCTTCCCTGCCCAGACCGATAGCTGCCATGCCACCTGGTCTGCTCGGGTCCAGAAAAGTCATAACACGGCCACGCTGATAAGCGACAGTGATAGCTTCGGCACTGGTGAGTGCACCTGCTGCATAGGCTGCGGCAATCTCACCGCTGGAGTGACCAATCACTGCTTCGGCTCTGATACCACGCGCGACGAGCAGGTCCACCAGGGCGATCTGTATAGCCGTTGTGCAAGGCTGGGAGAATTCGGCCTCGGATAAGCGACTAGTTTTCTTTGGGCGAAGTATCTCATCGATGAGGCGCCAATCCGGTTTGTCAGGAAGTGTCTGCAGCACTTGATCCATACCTAGTATACTTTCTCGGAATGAAGCCACCTGTGTAATCAAGGTCTTGCCCATCTGAGGGTATTGTGCTCCCTGTCCACTGAAGATGAAGACTTTGCGTGGTGTGACCTTGTCGCCTGGGCGATATGAAAGCGAAGTCTCCCAAAGACCCTCTCCGTCAGCAACCACAAAAGCACGATGGGAAAGTGTCTCGCGCTTGTTGGCGAGCGAATAAGCCATGTCGTCAATGGCTCCCGGATGTGAAGATAGGTAGGACTCATGATCCGCACTCATTCTTTTCAAAGCCTCTGGATGCTTGGCGGAGAAGTACAGCAATCGCGGGAGCAGCTGACCATCGACTTCGTTGCTAGAGAGCACAGGCTGACGAGATATGCCGAAGGAATCGGCGCTTTCCAATAGAACATGCGCATTCGAGCCACCGATGCCGAAAGAGTTCACGCCCACCAATTCTTTCTTGTCCGCGGGCCACGGCATGGGCTCTGTGGGCACCTTAAGTTTGCATTCTTCGAATGGTATCTTGGGATTTGGTGTCGTAAAATTGAGATTCGGTGGTATCGTTTTATTCTCCAGAGCTAGCGTCATCTTGATAATGCTAGAAAGTCCGGAAGCGCCTTCACTATGACCGAGATTGGTCTTGACAGAGCCGATATAGCAGCCCCATTCGCCAAATACATTGGCTACAGCGTTTGTCTCGATCGGGTCGCCGACAGCAGTACCAGTTCCATGACACTCGATCATGGCTGTTTTGCTGAAATCGGTGATCCCAGCAACCTGGTGTCCACGGCGAATCAGGTATTCGTGAGCGACTGTGTTCGGTGCTGTCAACGTCGAAGCTTTGCCACCTGCATTGATGGCAGTACTCCGAATGATCGACCGAATAGGATCACCATCTCGAATCGCATCAGACAGCTTCTTGACGTAGACAGCACTGACTGCCTCGCCACGTGCATAGCCATCCGCATTTGCGTCGAATGTCTTACAGAGACCGCTCGGGCTCATAACACCTTGTTCCTGCATCGTGATCGTTGTCCGGGGAGAGAAGATCAAATTCGCGCATGCAACAACTGCTGAATCACACTCGCCGGCATAGATAGCATGGCAAGCGTCGTACAGACCTGTCAGAGACGACGAGCATGCTGTTCGTATTGTTACGCTACCGCTGGTTAGTTTCGTATGCACACAATGTATCAATGAGATTACCTTGGGCCTGTGAAACCAAATTCGTAATGGATGCGATTAGCGCTCATATAGTCTCCATAGCCAGTCAGTCGGTACATGTGGTAATTCTGAGGATCACGGCCGTCCAGTTCCATCCAGTCGCCCTCGAATGTTCCTAGATAGACGCCCACGCGCTTTCCGCGGAGCTCATCTGGTTTCTGACCGGCGTTCTGTAGACACTCATACACCATCTCGAGTGTCAGCCTTTGCTGAGGGTCCATTGCCGCGATTTCTTGCTTGGTCATTGACCAGAACGAGGCATCTAGATTACCGAGATCGAGATCGTCCAGGAAGTAGCCATATTTGCAAGCAACATGTCCGATCTTGCCTGGACCATACCACGCATCCGCATTATACCTGTGGTCATCAGTGAGTGATACGGTTTAGCGGTGGTAGTAACAAGCTGCACTGACCTGTTTGCGGGCACGCGGCACCTTCCACTGCGTTTGTTGTAGAGCATATCCCAGAAGTCTTCCGCGTTGCGAACTCCGCCCGGCAACCTCATCGCCATTCCACAGATGGCTACAGGTTCCACAGGATCGGCTGGACCTTTGTGGTCCGGTATTGACTCTGCTGCAGGTGGGATAGCCTGTGTAGCTTCATGTTCTACACTTTCTGTTGTGCCGTTTGTAAGTTGAGTCGTGCCATTCGAAAGCTCGTCGCCGTTGATGATACCGCTTCGTTGTGCTGGCTCAGGCGCGCCAGTGCCATTTGGCTCATTGAGGGGGTGCTCGACTGCCATGGCAGAGGTCAGATTTGTATGTGGTGAGTATGTTAGCTGTCGCAACAAGGAAGCTCCGGGCATATGGGGATAGAACAAGCCTTTGCCCTGAGCGCGAGTGAACGCCAATTTATCTTTCCCAGCCCTCAGAGATTGTTATGCCTTGTGCAACAAGGCTGCAAATGATAGTATAGACACATTGCTCTCACTAGGCTGCTGTGTGCTTGTGCGCCGGGGACCCACCGGCCAAGAATAGTGCATGAGAGCTGAGGATCCACACTCATGAGGCTGAGGGCTGCAGGCGCGGACGTCCATGTCTCACGGTAGACCGGTGATCCACATATGTTGGCTTTGCAACTCTTCGTATTTGCTCGGAGGATCTGAAGCCGGTCCAACATTCCAATATCTTTGGTGTGAAGCATGCTGTCCAGTGGCAGCTGTTTAAAGGTACTGAAGTTCCTTCTTTAAGTACTCGTCTTGCTCTGGCCAGGTTACCTCACATCTCCTGCTTTAAAAATCGTTAAGCATGTCGCCACATGCGGTTGAGATAGACGCCAAACCAAGCAAAGGTCCAGAATTATGGATCACAGGCCTTGGAGCACAATACCCGCCATATTCTCTCGCGCCGGAAAAATTGGATGAATTCGCTTCTCGCTTCTACAACATGCAAAGTCCAGGTTTGAAGAAACTTCTGGAGATCAACAAGAACACTGGAATCCAGACTCGCGCCGCTGTGAGGACGTACGAGCATGGATTTGGGGCTCAAAGCGAGCCTCCTTCGATCATCGAGCTGGACGAATTCTACAGACAGGCTGGCGTCGATTTGACAGCCCAGGCCTGTAGGAAAGCGCTGCGTGAGTGGGGAGGAGAAAGAAAAGACATTACTCACACGATCGGCGTGACCTGTACGACACAGGGCAACCCAGGGTACGATCTATTCGTGAACAGAGCGCTCGGACTAGATGAGAAGGTAGATCGGATGCTGCTGCATGGAGTAGGCTGCGCGGGTGGACTCGCGATTATGCGTGCGGCTGCTCAGATTGCAGCTGGAGCATCGGCCCGTAGGAGACCAGCTCGAATACTGTGTTTCGCTTGCGAACTCTGCACACCAAACGTCCGCTGCGACTTGGCGGCCGCAGAGAAAAGCTCGGCGGCAGACGTTGGCATTGCTGGAGCCCTGTTCGCTGATGGTGCAGCGGCCTTTGTCCTTTGTAACAGTCTCGGCCTTGCAGACGATACAGAACCATTGTTCCAGCTACTGGACTGGGGTAACGCCTTAATCCCAGGCACTGCCGAGCATATGGGCTTTTATGCTGGCCCTCAAGGTAAGTGCTTTACCACTTAGTACAAGTCTTGCTAAGCAGCTCAGTAACGAATGCTTCAGGTTTCCGGACTGTTCTGACACGAGATGTCCCGAACTTCACGAAGAAGGCCGTGAAGCCAATGTTTGAAAGCCTGGTGCCGGAGTACTCTGCTAGGTTTGGCACCACCCCGATATGCAAAGACGATTTCGACTGGGCGCTGCATCCAGGCGGAGAGGCTATTATCGATGGAGTCAAAGACGTGATGGATCTTTCTGAGCACCAGTTGCGCGCATCTCGTGAAATTTATAGAAGTAGAGGCAATTCATCAAGCCCAACGGTCTTGATTGTACTCGACAGGCTTCGTTCAATGGGCCCAGGCAGCGATCATATCGTTGCTACCTCATTCGGTCCTGGCCTGGCCGTCGAAATGGCATTCCTGAGACGCTGTCGAGAACTTGATGAGGATATGTAGAATTGCGAAAGATTATAGCTGCCTTCGCAAAAGATGATCCGCCCTACACACAATTTCGACTCTGGCCGGTATCCGCTAAGTTTTGTGCCATACAAGCATCTTCAACCTGAACGCAAACTACCTGAGCCCGCGATGTGTAGTTCGCTCGTCTGCAAATCTTGCCATTGATGTAAAGCCACGACTGCTCTAAGTCCCACGAGACCAGAATGATGACAACAGTACCACAAAGCATGCCATGTGTAGCACGGCATGCAGCCATGGTGCTGTCATGATAGAGACGGCTTGCTCTCGCCGTATGAGTCGTCCAGTGGCTCGCATCAAAGGAGCTTGATGGTACAGAGCCAAAGCACCAGTGACGCGTCGCAGAAGCTGTGAGTAGACGCTGGGGTCGTGTGCTGCTTCTGCTAGCAGACATATCACCAGTATGTTCGTGACCAGCAGAAGCAGGCCATATTGACGAATTATTGGCGCAGCGAAAGGTTGGTCGTTGGCAAGAGTTTTGGAGGGTGCAAAGATGAAGCCAAGCATCGCGGGAGTTTCGACCGTAACATGGACGCAGAGAGCGAGGATGGGATCGTTCAGCTTCATGGTGGCTGATCCGGTGTCAGTGACAGTGTATTTGAGTATCGAATCGCCGTGAGAACAGCCATAATAAACACTGCGAGATGAGACTGGCTATGTTCAATGATCGGATGAGGCAGTACGCGTTGTTCAACATGGGCCGAGCATGCCAAGCCACGCAGGAGCGGACTCCCGAACCGCCGCAGTGGGACCTCACCAACATCTACAGTAACGAATCTTCCACCTTCACCAAAAATCACATACTGTATCCTCGCAAATGGCCTGTCCACACGATACAGTGGGTCTGTATCTATCTATGGAACTTCAACCACACTCCCGGCCCAGTCGAGCACGTCAATGTCAAGTTCTCGTACCAAGACACGCCCTTCTCACACGCCTCGATAGTCGAGTACGTCTGAAGCAACCTAATGATCACATAGGCAGTCTCGGTGAGAGCGAACTGCTGGCCTAAGTATGCGAGTCAGCGTTGGCCATCATCAAACACTCACGATCATTTTGTCATACCTGGACAGATGCGAGGTCCGGCATTGAACGGCAAGTACTCAAATGTTGGCCTTATGCTGTTCCAGCGCGAAGGGTCGAACTCCTCGGCATTATCGCCCCAGAGATCTTTGCGCCGATGCATGGAATAGATCTGGTAAACACACAGCTTGCCCTTCGGCACAAAGATGGGACTCTTTCCATCCGGTCCTCCTCCCAATGGCAGGAACGTGTCTTCACAGCTTACGCGTGCATTGAGAGGAACCGGCGGGTGTAAGCGCAGAGTTTCCTTGATGAAATTGTTCAAGAGCCTCATGTTCTTGATATCCTCGTAAGTTGGCAGCCCTCCTCCGAGTGAGCTCACCTCTTCTCGCAAACGCTGCAGGAGTTCAGGATGCTGACCCATCTCGAAGAATGCGGCACTTTGCAGGCAAGCGGAAGTGTCGCGCGCTGCGACCAGAATATTGAGGACTTGGTCTCGCATTTCCTTCGGCGAAGCTCCCTGCCGGGCCATCTCTACCAGAAAGGTATATCGCTCGTCTCTCTCCAGGTCCTGACTCGGCTTCTCTGACCTAGCCTGTCTAATGGTCTTTTCCACGATTGGCTCTACGTAACCATGAACCACGCCACAAGCTCTGCTGTAACGCCGATCGTGATAAAAGCGGGCGAACTTCCCAAGCCTGATCCGCTGGCTGATGCCGTCGACGCCAACGTCAAACGCCCATGCGAACGATTTGGCAAGTTCTGTGGCATTGGAATCGAGAATGCCGCTGGTCTCGCCGAATAGGTACTCGGTCCCTACATCTAATGTCTGAAATACTGGCGTGAGCTAAAGCATTACGGTAAATGTGTCGGCACGATCACTTACGAAGCGAAAGAACCATTCTTGCATCTCAATAGGACTCCCATTTGCTGGAATCGCTCGCATAAGAGCCTGAACATGAGTCTCAAAGGTCTGCAAGTCCGAGACCTGCTTTCGAGAGAAATTTGGTTTCACCAGCGCCCGCCCACGCTCCCACGTCTTTCCATCGGCATTGAAGACTCCAATTCCTAGTAATTGGTGAGAGTTTTGTCGCCTTCTCTCGCCAATCTCGAATGTCTTGAAGTTCGATACCAGCATTGCTTGGATGTTCTTCGGTTCGTTCGTGAAAATCATGTCATCGCCCATGAGTCGTACTGCAAAGGTCGGCGCGACATCTTCGAACCAGTGCTGTATGGCTTGCAGATATTTGCGTTCAGCAGCTGCCTTTCCAAGTCGAACGAAAATATCCAGAGCCAGGAATGGGTCCTTTTGTGGCGACCGCTTGATTGCTTTGCAACCAAGCTCCCGTGCGAACTTCCTGCTGACCTTGTGTTCTCGTAGACTTCGATAAATATACGAGAAGAAGAAAGCTGCGATAGCGATGGTTGTGGCTGCTGTCAGCGGTGCAGCAATTGCCCATCGCCATGCGAGCGCTATGACTTGAGTCTCAGACATCATTTTGATCTCAATCCAGCATAAATTGGCACAGAGTCGGCCAATTCGTGCTCATATGTTTGAAAAGCGCCTTCAAACGTTGCTGAGCAATGCTTTGAGACTTGCGAGAACGATCACGACCTATGTCACGATGTGGTCTGTGCGGCAATGCGCCAACGGACGTCCGAACACAGGGATGCTTACAAAGTGGAGAACAACTGCTGAACATCAGCCCAATGTTGTTGATCCACCATAACGTCGACTTCTGCGTCACCATTCACCGGTCTTGCAGCGGCTGTACGAGGGCCTGACATGGTCGAATATCGGCAGTTGCGTACAGTGAAACTACATACGATCGGCCTCTTCTACCTTTCACTCAGTTCTGTGCAAAACAATTGAAACAATCGCAAATATGACAAGCAGCACAGAATCGGGTCCACTACACGCGTCC
The DNA here is from genome assembly GCA_013365205.1 of Pseudocercospora cruenta. NCBI lineage: Eukaryota > Fungi > Ascomycota > Dothideomycetes > Mycosphaerellales > Mycosphaerellaceae > Pseudocercospora > Pseudocercospora cruenta. The sequence goes on from JAASFE010006214.1 coordinate 272,027, forward strand.
ACGGGGGCGGAAGGGAAAGGCATAGGGTTCTGGTTGGCATTTGGCGCTGTGGCGATCACCAATCTTGCCGCAGCATTCGATGCCACGACATTGTCTATCGCCTTGCCTGTCATGTCAGCAGATCTTGGTGGCGATTCCACGCAGGCGTTTTGGGCAGGTACGGCTTATCCTTTAGCACAGGCGGCCATCATGCTGCTATGGGTATCGCTGAGCCAATGTTTTGGTCGTCGACCAGTGCTCGTGATGACTCTTCTGATCTTCGCGCTGGGTGCAATCCTGGCCGCTGTTGCGCGAGGCTGGACTTTACTACTCGCTGGTCGTGTTGTCCAAGGCATAGGTGGTGGCGGATTTGTTGGACTCACTACTGTCATCATCACGGATCTCGTGCCTTTGCGTGAGCGTGGCCAGTATTACGCTCTTATATCTTCAGTCTGGGCTTTGGGGTCTACCGCTGGACCGATACTTGGCGGAGCTCTTGCCGATGCTGGTGCTTGGCGATGGATATTCTGGTAAGTCCAGCAGCTACACGATACATCGAGGAGCTTGACACTGACTAGGTTTCACAGGATTAATCTTCCCATAGTGGGACTCGGTCTCATCGGCATCGTGTTATTCCTGAAGCTCAATTTCCGTCGACGTCCCTTGGAAGAGAAGCTGAAGGAGCTAGACTATTTAGGAGCTTTCCTATTCATCACGTCAATCACTGCCTTCCTCATCCCAGTGACCTGGGGCGGAACACAGTATCCTTGGAGTTCCTGGCGCACTTTGACACCACTGTGCCTGGGCATCGCAGGCCTTATCTGCTTCACCATATGGGAAATCATGACAAAAGGCCCGAACTTAATCCCAATGACAATCTTCCTCAATTACTCCACGACGATGCTCTACATCGGATCACTATTCCACGGCATTATACTCTACTCACTGGTATACTACATGCCCGAATGGTTCCAAGCCGTCAAAGGATACTCACCAGTGATATCCGGCGTGGCAGCACTACCTCAAACAGCAACTGTCGTACCCTGTGCAATTCTCGTCGGCATCATCGTTGGCAAGACAGGACGATATCGATGGTCAATCTGGGCTGGCTGGATATTGACGACGTTCGGTATGGGCCTACTGATCTACCTGCATGTCAACTCGTCCATCCCGGCCTGGATCTTTCTATCTATTGTCTCCGGGATCGGTATCGGTCTATTATTTCCGTCCATCGCTTTGGCTATCCAGGCGTCGACACCACCCGAAGATCAAGCAACTACATCCACACTCACTGTCTGGTTTCGTACATTCGGACAGTCTCTAGGCGTGGCTGTGGGTGGCACAATTTTTCAAAATCGTATGACCACGGAGATCTCAAAGCTATCGTCGCCAAGTGATCTGCCCAGTGATGTCGTGGCGCTAATAGAGTACATCAAGCGTTTGCCAGCACAGGCTCCGCAAAAAGCTCTCCTTCGAGAGGCTTTTACAAAGTCTTTCCGCGTTATCTGGATTGTCATGTGCGCTTTTGCTGCATGTATCATGATTCTGACCTTCTTTATCAAGGAGTATTCGATGGAGCAACAGAATAAAACTGAGCAGGGATACCGTGGTGACCAAGAACATGTGCAGGAGCCAAACTCAACAACGAAAGAATAGTGCAAATTTGCATGCCGACATGGTCAACCGCATCTAAAGGAGAGCTTAGACTTAGCTGAGGCCAAAATGCCCGATTGGGATGAGCGTTGCTCACCAAAAGAAAGAGATCTTCTCCTCCACTTGTTCTGCGTACAAGACCTCATTCCAAAGTCCTACGTTCACCACTATTCAGAATGCTGTAGCTGCAACTCGCTCCAAAAAGTGAGATCGCTTTGAACTATTGGGAAAGGAGATCATGAGCACTGTGGCCTCTCCCTAGTAGACAATAGCAAAAAATGATGCAATTCCTGGGCGCAACAGACTGAAAATTGGTCACTTCACTCTGATACCGACGAGCGCCATGAGACCTCGAGAGTGATATCGTCAGCTTTCGCCACTTCTCGTTTCGAAGCTATCAGAGCCAGTTGTAATCTTTCTTCCACCTGCAGCCTACAATTCCAGCCTCCAGCAACCCCCGTCTCTTCTTGGACTGCTCCACGATAGCTGTCCGCTTTCCAGCCTCTGTCTACGAAGCAATGACTTTAGCTAGACCGGAGCAGGTCGAGGCTCAGGGTTGCAGCGGCAATAGCCTCGTACATACACCTCCTGGCACGCCCAACAAAAGGCCTTGTGGCATTGGGTGCAGTACATACTCGCACAGCCACCATCCTTTTGAATGCTCTTCCCGCAGCCAGGACACTTCTTAGAGATCCGGCTGAGTTCCTTCAGAGACTTCTCTTCCTCGTCCATTCTGTCTTTCGTTCGGCGCTGGAATGTCTGGCAGTCCTCGCCATTGTGATAAGGCCGATCACAGGGAACACAAGCTTGAGCACCGCACTTCTCACAAGTGCATATATTTGGCTGACTCTGCTCGAGATCCTCCGCGCCCTTCTTGCCTTTGGTCTTGCGCCTCGGCTTTACCGCGGCGGGAGCTTGCTTCTCATGCACCTGTCCTGCATTACATCCGCTCGCTAAGCACCATCTCCATCCCGGCGTAACCTCGCCAATGAAATGACGATGTGCTTTGTTGAATTTGGCGAAGACTGTCTTGGTAACGGCGGCTTGCACGTTTACTGGTCGCATAGTCGCAGGGCATTCTGGGCCTAGGACACCTGGTCAGCTATAATTCAAACACTCATTGTACTCCATGGATCGGTGCAGGAGGCTGCTTGCCGTAGATCACGGGAGGAGGGCTTTAGTTGTGCTACTTTTTTTAGCATGCTTCGCGTAGGTTTCGCGCTTAACAACGTCGGTCTGCGAAATTACGAAAGTATTGATAGTGTCGTATGCAGAGCTGCTCGACTCAAAAACTGAAAGTCACTCACACTTTACGCCGAAGGAGTCGCCGTCTACTCCCTTCGCGAACTCAGCGCTCTCGATGCGAACGGTTACCCACTCCTTCAAGCATGATTTGCACGTGTTGATGAGGTGGTCGCAGTCGGCGCTGGGGTTGTAGTCCGGAAACGACTTGGCTCCTTTCTCGGTATCGCAGGTGGCGCAGAGATAGCGCGGCGACGAAGTTTTGGTCTTCTTACTGGTGGGAGCAGGTACGTCGTCGAGAGTAATTGCCTGAGGAGGCGGGTTAGCCTCCGCCGCGCGCTTGCGTGTCAGCATAATCTGATCCAACGATGGATGATTGTGTAATTAGCGATATGGTGTTCTGTTATGTTGTTGGAGAAGTGCGTGTCGGGTCGAGCTTTAAGTCGCCGCTTGAAGCAGGTCGGCAGGGTCGCCGGGAAGCTGCTGCCGAAAGTTACTGGGGTGAAGTGAGTCGCGTGTCTGACATGTGAAAGTGCGGTCTTGCACCTCATGTTACAAGGCAAGACACAGATCCGCTGAGAGACTCTCGATCCGGATGCAGATGAGGTTTTTGATACTGTGACTCAAGAAGGCAGCAGCAGGCAGATAAGACATCTTTCGTGTGGGTTACTGCTGGGGTGCCTAAGGTTCTTGTCCTCCGAACCAGACGATTTCGATCACCCGCTTCTGCAAAATCGAAAGTCTCTACTGATGAATAGAGGGCAACACCCGGATAAGTCCTTGAACTTTTGGGAACACGTCGTCCTCATGATCATGACTTAGTCCTTCCTGGCGCCATCTACCTGAATCTCGAAGATGGTATCAGCCATCTTCTCAATACTGCTATCATCGATTTTCGCCAATGCCAGCTTGATCTCTTCTAGTGTCTCGGGACGTAAACCTTCCCTACTTTGCGAATAGACATCGATTCCGGCTGGCGTGAATAATGTCTTCGCAAACATCGTAACCACCCACTTATTATTGCTATTATTCGCCTCTTCACCCCATCCTAACACTTCCCAATGCGATGATGCCACCTTCAACCAGCCTTTGCCTCTCCAGTTCCACTCTCCTCGATTCACGCCCGAGTCGGCTGCCTTGTCTATGCCCTTCACTTCTGACAACTTCTCGCCATTCAAGCTTTGGTACGTAACCAGATCATTGAGCCGGTCTGTGTTCTCGGCCGGTATGGACGCGACCGAAGGTTCCAGAGGTGTGTACTGAATTCGCACGTTTCGCTTTGACTTCCACATGGGCAGCGTGCTATGAGTGACATGCCATGTCTCGGTAAGCCATTGTATGGTGGGGATCTCGAAATCTGCTGGCGGCTTCGCCTTAGAAAACGTGGGAGGCCGCAAAGTCACCATTGTCAAGTATGTGCTTTACAGAAGCACCAGCGCCTGCGACGATAGACGGACTCCATGTTGCTGGCAGAACGGCACAGATGGAATGCAACGTGAACTGCTTGGAAGCTGCCGCTGGCTGTCCCTCGACGTCACCTTCCTTGGCATTCTAAACATAACTCCCAGCCACCACTTGTGTTCCATTGCGGACAAATACAGCCCGGACTTAGCACATTGACTCACACTCGGACACTGACTGGACTGGACTGGACTGGACTGCATCGGACTGGACTGGATACAAAAGGCATTCCTGGAACAGGAACAGCGACCTCTCATCATCACATCTTGAGCGCTTATGCCCAAGAAGCGCACCTACAACTTCCGCAACCTCGAAGGCTCATCAAGTGGCAAAGTCAACGCCAGCAACGATGGCGCAAATAAAGCATCAACTGTCAACGAGCGTCTTAGTGAGCTGAGACGTCTCGAAGGCAAAGATGCGGCAAAGAAGAAAGCAGAGCTAGCACAGCTCTCTCAAACCCAAAGGTCCGTTCTACCACCAGAGCTGAGCGCTATGCTTGGCCTTCCACAAAGTGCTCCGCCCAAGCCGAAGCGTGGAGTTCGATCACGAATGCCTGACCGGACACCTGGACCACCGCCACCCACAAGTTGGAGGAAGACTCCTGGATGGTCTCGAGTGCTAGCCCTGCGGAATGGCACTCGTCGGTTCAAGAAAGCGGCAGGTGCTGACCAAGATCGTAGTAGACCTAAGCAGTTGGGGAGATTTGCGGGCATGACGGGTCAAAAAACTATCAGTAATGATCAGACGCCTCCTACTCTGCTGCATCTCGCTTTGAAATGCGCCGCTGAATCATGGCATCTGTTCGATGCTGAGGACCTACCAATGCTTGCTGACATGCCGCTTGGAGTACGTTTGAGACTTCTCAGCTATATCGGATTCTATGGGCCGTCTATTGATATCAATGTCCTGGATGCTCTGACAAAGGATCGAGATCCTGTGCTTGCGCTGGACCTTGCCGGCCTCATCGGTCATGGCAGTCTGACAGTCGGCAAATTGGTCAAGCTTTCGAAGCAGCGACCATCTAGCGAGGAGCTGGAAGCTACTAGTGATAACATCGTCGAGTCTTGGGATCAAGAGGACACTTTTGAAACCGCCCTCTCGAGAACTACGCTTACGACTCGTTTCTCTCAGCTTGCACGCCTAAGTCTCTCGCATCCGCCGCCCGGGGTTAGCTGGAAAGATCTGCTTTCCCTATCGAAGCACATTCCGGCAATAACACACCTGTCACTGGCATATTGGCCACGTCCTACGTTGACGCCTAATCTCGCTACCGCAACAGTGTCTAGCCAAAACAGTCCTGATATCACCGCAGGCGGCTCGCACTTCTACTCTGCAATGGACGAAGACCTGTATGAGCCAGCATCCATACTCCGCACATTGAGCTCCAACTTACTCCGATTGACCTGGCTTGATCTGGAAGGGTGTACGGATTGGATGCCATCACTAGCATTTCATCAAGATGCAAGCGCAATTAGGAGACAGCATGATCTGCCGGACGGCAATGGGTGGACAGAGATCTCAGCAGTCACATCCATGTTCATTAAGAACTGGACCAATTTGACTTACATCAACTGTGCTCAGGGCTGGTTGCCAAGTATGTCAAGTATGTACTCTCTGCCTCGGCAGACTATGCCCTATATGCATCGACAGATTGTGGCAAAATTTGAAGAGATCCAAGACGCAATTACCCTGAACCGACCTGAAGTGGAAGAGTCCACTTTGGTAGCGCAACACAAAGCAGAGAAGTGGGTTGAACTAGAAGACAGAGCATTTGCTGCTGAGCGCAGGATCAACGCCCTCAGACGTACGAGCAATGTGAAGCAAGTGGACTTCGACCACGGATGGGACAAGGACAAGTCTCTCGTCTTGAGAAGATCCACATAATGATTCAAGATACAGTCACGAAACTATCTTCGAAACTATCTCATGACAGGCAAATCTGCCATATGCGTCTTCGCAGACCCATAGGGCACCAGTCTCAACGTGTGGTTGCCACTGATGCACTTCTTCGCTTCGCCAGTCGGCGGGAAGCCAGGCGTGGCATTCAGGTACAAAGGCCAATCGATCCGACATGCCTGAGCTTTAATGTAGCCTGGAGCAGCTCCTGGGGCGAAAATGGGATTGGCAAGCTTATAATCCGCGCCGGTGCTTTGAGAGTTCGGACCTATGTAATTCAATGTCGCGGGATCTATGGCATAGGTCCAAGCACTTGTGTTGTGGTACTGCCACTGAAATCGGAATGCATGGATTAGCAATGAGGCAGCACAATAGGAAGATGTCTTCATGCACTTACGTCTCTGCTTTCCTCTGGAGCATTTCCAGGGTACGGTGCACTTCCACTGGGATTACTTGGGAGTGCTGAAGAATTGGAGTTCGTGATCTCCAGCGCGTAAAGCAATGCACCTTTGTACACAGCGACGGTGTCATTCGCTCGAGCTGACGTTCTGATGGGCGACTCCAGAAAATATTCGACTCGAGTTGCGCCAGCGGGCAATGTCATCTTATGCAGACCAGTTTTTGCATCAGGAGACACGCTGACGGGACTGCCTCCTGCGACAGCGATAGTCGATTGCGACCCTGTCCAATGAGGAACCCGGAGATACAAGTCGAAAGCTGCTTGAGAAGACACGTCGTAGATTAAACCGTCCAGGAATGGATATGCCGTGGTGCAGTTGACAGTCACCTGATTGTGTCCGAGGTCTGTCGTTACGGATCCAGGACTTAGCAGGACATGTGCTAGACCGCTGGTGCCGACCTTCACGTAGCTGTTTGACAAGAATTTCGGAAATCCTTGCGGATGATTGACAGTGCCTAGAATACCAGAGAAGAAGTGTCAGCAGATTCATACTGCGTTCGAAGTGCGCAGTACACGACATCAGTCCGACTGGGTTGAGTACATTTAACTTACAGCATGCGTAATTCGGTTCCAGTCCGAAGGTAGTGCCTCGAGTATTGGTATTGTAAAATGGTGCCTGTGGCAAGATTTCTGCAAAAGGCTGATTTGGCTGTGTAACGTATTGGTGTGCCCACCAATCTGGAGACATAGCAGCAGGAAGACTGTTGAAAGCTGCAAGTTCCGCTCGATCGGCGTAGTAATTGTTACCAAGAGCCTGATACAAGTAGGAAAGCGAGTACATAGTTTCGACTGCAGTGCACAGCTCAGAGCCAGAGTAAGGAGCAAGACCAACGAGTCTTTCATCTGCGAGGACAGTCCCGGATGCTGCGCCATGATACTGCATCGTCCAGTTTACGCCGTTCATGGCGGTATCGACAAGACTGTGGTTATGGTTCCAGCGTCTCACCACGGCCGGAGCTTTCAGGCCTTGACCGACATTGACTCCGTGCTGGAATGGGAAAAGAGGACCGTCCAGGTATGTCAGGCTCCATGGCAATGTGTCGAGATCTTTGTCGAAGCCGCGGCCGAAGTATGCATCTTGGCTGTACCAGTCTTCCCAATTGTGTCCTTTGTTATGAAAATACTGCATGGTTTCGAGCAGTACATCACCAATCTTCCCTGGATACTTTTCGTACAGCCATTGCAATGTGATCATCATATCTTGCATCCGAACACGAGCCCAGTCGTCAGTGATATAGCCCAAGTAATTGTCTTTCAGCACCGAGTTCACAAGCACAACGAATCTATGCAGACTGTCAACTATTGGCCGCGTCCAGGTACTGTTCGCTTCGGCCAACTGTATCGCGCCGAGACAGAAAGGATACCGGCCCCATATGGTCCTCGTAGGTGCAGTCTCAGGACCCAGCCAGCCATCACTCTTTTGCAGTTCCAGGACGGTCTGGGCTGTACTATGTACTTGGTCCTTGAGGCGCACATCGTCCAGCGCGTATGCGAGGGGAACCAGGCCATTGAACCAATATGGAAAGCCTTCATTTAGGCCAGAATAATCTTGATCGCCTCCAAGCCAGGTGGAATTCGCAACATATTCGTGGAACTCATGCTGATGTCCTGCTAGACCATCGCTCATGAGTTGAAGCTGGTCTCGTAGCCAGCCATTCGGCTTGATCGATCCTAGTGGGAGAGGTTCAAACACCAGTGGTACCAGGGCGTTGGAACTGTTTGTCAGGTTGTGGATGTTAGATGTTGAAGTCGATGCAGACCAGATTGGTGGCACTTTGTACAGTCGTGTGACGAACGTGTCGAGGAGACCAAACAAACTGCCAACGCCTGGCGGCTCAGCCATTATTGCAGACACGGGAGGATGGGATCAATCCTGGAGAAATACCACTTTAGATGGTCAGTGAAATCGTGCCGTGAATGGCATTCCTTGCATCCCTAGGTTCGGCATGCTTGGCTGGCTTGCGGCAAGACCGTAGCTGGCCCACGAGGAACTTTCGATAACCATTGCACGCTACATCTGATGCAACGTGCATGTAGCATATTTCGTGCCAATTTGTTATTGTGCTGGTCAAGAGGTAAAATGGCAGCGAAGTCTGAGCATCTCTTGTGCTGCAGCCACTTCCCGGCAGCGAGGTCCACATCCCGGCAGCGCGAAAACGACGCGTCCACGCTTGGTTTATCGCAGTATCTCGGTGAAGACGTAGCACCTGAATTACGTTCACCACAATCTCCTGTTGCCATAGACTGTCCAGCAAGTCCGCTCTTCCTCCAAGCTCATATTTCTATTGAAGCTGCTTCCTCAGGTCCTTCCAATCGGCATGGCCTTTCAGCAGTTTCGAATCCATCACAGCAGAGTTCCTCGCTGTCTTCATCCTCCGCACGACTCGTCGATCAGCTATCTTCTCAGCTGGCATTGCAAACCTGCCTGTAGCACGGTGCAATTCGTGGTCAGCTGTTGTGCCCGACACATCGAATACGATCCACTATCCAGTGCTTACCTAGATTAGTGACGAAGCCAGATGGACGTCGCTCGCCGACGGCTGGGTGTGGAAGCGTTGGAGTGAAGCGGACAAGTTCGGCACCTGAGGCGACTTGCTCAGAAGGTGGTGAGTCTCCATCGTCGTCATCGACAAGATCTGGTAGATCGTCTAGCCCGTCGCTTTCAATTCCGTGCTGAGCTGATTCATCATCACTCAGATACCGATCGTCTTCTCCAGTATCGGTGCCCGACAGCTCACTACCGTCCACTTCTGCAGAATTGGCTATCATTTCGCTCTGTGTGGCGTTGTTTGTCTTGACGCCATTCTGAGAACGCTTCCAATCCTCAAGCGCTGCGAACAGTGAAGAAAGTCCACCTTGCCCAAGCTTTTCACCGATGGTTGCGATGTTAAGTGTCATCAAGTCCTGCTCCGGCAGCCACTGTAGTCCAATCATACTAGCTCCAAACAGGAAGGCTGACTGAACACGACAGGCGACAATGAGCTGGAAGCGCAGCAAATCGTTTGCACAGCGGGCATCGAGAACGGTGACTCCATCAACGCTGGCCGGGTGAGTGGTATGCATCACCAGGTCTTGAACGAGCTTGCTGACTATATGGTCGCTGGCCTCGTCTCGTCGATCGTGAATCTCGTTGATCAGTTGTCCTTCAGCGTTCATGGTCTCCCTGGCGACAGTAATATGTGGGACATCTTCGAAAGCTGGATGTCGGAGGCCTGCTTCGCCGGAGTGCGAAGGCACTTTCAAAAGCACATCGTTGGAGGCGTTGTGAATCAGCACCAAGATGCTGACTTTTCCCGCCCAGTAACTTGCTTGACCTCTCTGCTCCGCAAGCTGCTGAAGGATTTGGCGTGGTGTTAGATCGAGCAGGTGATTGTCAGATTCATATAGAGCCGCCATGTCAACTTGCTCGGCCAAAGTGCGCCGGAATCACCGGCTTCTCTGAAATTTGGCGTGGGACTAGAAGTGGGAAGGTCTAATGGATGTGAGTGAATTTCCTGTGACTAGAAGTGCATGCCAACGACCAGGAGACGTTAGACTGTTATGCAAACGAACTGCAAACGAGCCATGCAGATGGCAAGGCTATCAATGCAGGTACCCGATCACCCAAGAGCTGGTCTATATGATTCCGCAAGTAAGCGTCGTTCGTTCGTCGCTGATATGCAAACATCCGATGGTGCCTGAAGGCAAAGACGTAGAATTTGTTCAATTGTAGTGATGACTTGCCCGATTCGCTGTGACCACGGCTGTGCACGGCACATTTCTCTTGACCTGATTGAGAATCCGGGCTTAGCATGGAACGGGATGAAATTTGTACTCTCCACGATGCTTATAAGGGCTGCTTCGAAGCAGAGAGTCTGCCCTTTCTTCATCGCTAACCATCCTGACGGGCACCTGTAAAAGACTCCTGGTATGTCGTTTCGGCGCAGCACTAATATTCATGCCCTTCAAGAATTGATAGCAGCCTATATTACTCGTTTTCTTTTCGCACTTTAGACAGGCTCGCCGTCACTCTCGTCGCGACAGACGCCTAAGGAGCTGAAATCTCATCTGTTCTGCACGAAACAGAATTGCGCTGTTTGTTCTCAAACAGTACAGAGTGAGGACGCTTCCGAGTGCTTGTGGACCTTTTGAACCACACAGTCTGACATGGGCTGCAGCGAATAGCTGTGCTTGGAAGAGACGGACCGCGTTTAGGGAGTAGCACTCCAATTTGTCCACACTCTGTAGCTGTGAGTAGCCTGGTAGTTGGAACGCTAGCCTTGTGACATCGGCTTTCAAGCGACGTGGCGGGATCGAGAGCGTGGAGAGTGCACAGTCCTGGAAGGTGGAGCGCTATTCATGAGTGATAGGCAGGTCGACCGACATTACTGCCAGTGTGTGCGCGATAATCTTGGTCTTCACATGACAGCCTGATACTTTGTTGTCAGTGAAGAAATGATGCATCTGCGTAGTGGAGGATACCTAGGTGGTAGAGGGAGACTTTGGAGAGGGCGGGACTTGTCATCAGATGAAACGCCCTCGCCCGCACAATCCTTGCCCACGCTAGTGAGGAACGCCAGGTGTACCTGTCAAGCAATTCTATAGAACTGTACTCTGGAAGGTCAATCGAGGATTGAACATATGCGCCATGTCGACAGTAGATTCTCCGGCCAAAACAGGTACGCAATGTCCATGATACTGGTGAAAGATGATTTTGTCTTGGCATCTAGAACAGCCTCGGAGATGGAGGGAGGATTCGTGTTGCAGGTGAAGGGCATACGCGGCTAACACGTGCAACTTGACAGTCTCAAACGCTTCTAAGAAGAAGAAAAAGAGCAAAAAGAAAGCCAATGGCTCAGCGAGTGCAGAAAACGCCACAACACATGTCAATGGCTTCAAGGAGAATGCGGTAGAGGGCGACGACGACGACGAAGACAGATCTCGATCACAATCGCCGAGTGTAAGCTTGATCGATATTTCCCGAGTATTGCTGTTGTTGCTAAGACAGAGTCTAGAAAGCGGCCATACCCAGCCGACTCGCCACGGAAGACTCCCTACACATGCCATCTTCACCACCAGCCGAACCGGAGGATGAGGAGGAAAGACCGGTGCGAAATGGCGCACAGCAGCCGAAGCACAAGTCCAATGCTCAAGAAGACGAATCAGACGGGGAGGACGAGGAAGATGCCAAGGCAAGGAATGTAGGCAACGGAGCGGGTTCAGATACTGCAGCTCGACTAGACGCCATGCAGCAGGAACGCGACAGCCTTCGAGCAGAAGTCACGCAACTCAGGAAGTCACTCGAGAGCCTACAAGTGAAACATAGCGAAGAGAAGTCTGATGACGACGTCTCGAGTCTGAGGCAGGAACTGGAGCAGGCACAGCAAGGCAAAGAGACAGCCGAGGCCAACTATCGCACCCTGCAGACTCGAGTCAATACCATCCGCTCGCAATTAGGCGAGAGACTGAAATCTGATGCCGCTGAATTGGAGCAGAGGCAAGAGAAGATTGAAGAGCTTGAAGCCTCAGCCAAGGCAGCCGAAGACGAGAACCAGCGCCTGCAAGAACAGCTTGCTGCGCTTAATGCGGAGAAAGAATCACAAGCGTCAGAGATTGAGACTTTGCGAAGCCGGACAAGTGCGTCAACCACGAATTGGGCTCGAGAAAGAGACGAATATGTCACGCAAGAAGCCAGATTGCGCGAAGAATACGAGAACGCCAAGCAGGCCATGCAGGATTGGGAGATTTTAGCTACAGAAGAGCGCTCGCGCCGGGAGGCTCTCGAGGAGAGATCGCAAGAGCTAGAAGACCAGGTCAACTCACAGCGAGATGCTTACGAGCGAATACGAAGCGAAGCAGAGATGCAAAGCAGTACGGTTGATGGGCTTCAGCGCGCGCTGCGAGAAGTTCAGGAGGAGCGAAAGAAAGAGCTGCGAGAAATGGTCGAATCAAATCAGGCACAACTCGATGCCCTCAAAGCGCAGACGAAAGCTGCAGAAGAGAAGGCCAACGACTTGGAGAAGCAGTTGGAAGAGACGAAAAAAGAGCTGGAGAGGACAGCACCATTTGAGAAAGAAGTCAAGGAGAAGAATCTGTTGATTGGCAAGTTGCGACACGAGGCTGTCATCTTGAATGACCACCTCACCAAAGCTCTACGCTTCCTCAAACGCGGCAAGCCAGAAGACAACGTCGACCGACAATTGGTGACCAATCACTTCCTACACTTCCTCCATCTTGACAGAAGCGATCCGAAGAAGTTTCAAATTCTGCAACTAATAGCAGCCTTACTCGGCTGGGATGAACAGCAGAAAGAACAAGCCGGTCTGCTCCGCCAAGGCACAGGCATGAATGCAGCTGGGGGCAGCCTTCGCGTACCCATGTCACCCTTCCGAAGGACGCCAAGCACACCTACACTAGGAGAATTCACGCCCGAAAGTCCCATCGGCGGCCGAGAAAGAGAATCTCTGGCAGAACTTTGGTCAGAATTTTTGGAACGCGAAGCCGAGCAAGGTGGATCGGGACATAGCAGGAGGCCCAGTCTTGCGAGTAACAGGAGTGGCATAAGCAATATACGATCACCCAGTATTGGTGGCATCATGAGTCCGACAAGCGAAAGCGGACGTGGACCATTTGGAAAGCCTCCGCAGAGTCCCGAATTGAAAAGGAAAGAAAGCTCAGCACAGGCAAGTGCTGCTGCCAATGCTGCGATGCGACCAGGCAGTGGTGGCGACTCGACAAAATAGCGTTCTGTCGAGAGTCTGCGAGGCCTGTACATGAAGAGTATTGCGGAGGTGGTTGGTCGTTGAGGTGAATACGTAGACATGAAGAATATCACGAGACAAGACATTCTGCAATCATCAAATTCTCGCTTTTGTCGGTGCATGTTCGTGAAATGTCCCATCATAATTTGCGCAATGCTAAGTTGCCAAGACATTCATGGGCACCTCACCAAGACGCCCCAGAACTTGAGACCATTCACGACGCGGCCCATTCTCGAACACTTTTCGAATTGCCCACGCTCTTTGCTAGTAATTACAGTACGGACGATCTTCTTCTCCACAGCATCATGGCAAATCTGAGGACATTTGACGAAAGTGGACTAGCCAATCCTCACGCCAGACTTCATATCCATACTTCACCTTCTGAAATGTACAATAGCAGGACATGACCATTCGACACAGCTCTCATTCATCGAGCAACGATCTAGCTCAAGGCTCAATATCCGTATCCGTGGCATTGGAATCTCCTAGGAATTTCCACCACATATCAACCATAGCTGCTCCACTAGACTCCGATTACCTACGGACCTAAACCTACGGACCTACATATGCTCTCTTGTGCTCTCACCCTCATTCCATGAGTCATGAACATGAGGACACTGACACCGTGTGACCCACAATCTCAGCCTGATCGTCTTCTCCTTTTGTCCTTGCCCCAACTCTTGCCCGGCTTCACGAAGCCTTGTCCTGGGTTCCGGCGGCTTCACTTCCGCGGAATGACCCAGACTACTCGTATGCTTGTGACTGTGTGCTTCCTGAATCGTCTCTTACCCGCAAAGTGTCTGCGTCGCTCTCAGCTCGCCATTATTGGTATGAGGACCTGGTCGAGCCGATCCATTCTCCACTGATTGCGGCCTAAGGTCCAATCCCAGCCTTCTTCTCACCTATCCTTCTGCTTCCATTGCCTCTTCTCTTCTCCCTTTCGTCTTTTGCTACCTGTAGATCTCCGATTCTCCCTGTGTTCCGGATAGGCTTACTAGCTCTTTCTTGCTGTCGCAGCACGTCAACCAGTTCTTGCTCGTCAATTTATCCAACATAACCCAGCGATACTTCCGATCAGCCCACTCGCTCTTGGTTGACTCTCGTGCCGTCCGAACCGCTGATATGAGGACGTGTCCGAAATCATTTGCTTTCGGCGTGCCGCTCTGCTCTCTCCAATCGGAGTCGCAGAACGTCTTCGTCTTCGCAGCCTTGTCCAGCGTCCCAACGGGCCCTTCATATTAAAGATTGCTTGCTTCTTTTCGTCTCTCGCGCCGTGCCGATCGCTGCCACCAAGGCGCATGCCAGCTAATTTGCAGAACGATGTCAGGCCCAGCGTATCGGACCGCTGTCTTCCCTCAAAGCCGCAAGATGTCGCCATCTGCGCAGGGTTATTATCAGCTCCCCGTGTCCTCTTTTTCCTCAGAACCGCAAGATTTCCAGTCCTTGCCGCCTTTTTACTTGCTCTCCAGTGGTTTCCTCGTCTGGCGCTTCGGTACCTCATCACATCGTCTCTATCATACCCAAAGCCCTTCCACGCTTCAATCAATCAAGGATTTTATAATCCATCTTGTCTGCACCTTATCGTCTTTACACGTGTCGGATCCCCTTCCTCGCGAGGCCATGTGCTTGAGGACGTCCTCGTCTTTTTGTATAGAGTACGTAGATGTCACAATCAACAGCTCCAGCCTATCTTATTGTCGTCTCAATCCTATGATGGTCCCCGGACTCTCTTTCACTGGCAAGGTGCTCGCCAACGTGCACCGAATCAACACTGGCTTCAAGGACGTTGGCAGGCATGGTATGATAGAAGGGGTTGTGTGGTTATCGGGTCTGTCGCAAGACGTTGCGCATCGAAGTTCGAGATATTCTCTTAGATTGGGGGACGAATTTTCGCACAGCGCGGGAGGTAAGAGGAAGAACAGGGCCATGCCATTGCTACTGAGCGCTGTAAAGACCGGGAACTCAGTCCAAATCGAGGATGTGAGCAGTGCGCGGGGTTCGCAGCCATATGGCCATCATCTGGCAATAGGCGCGAGGATCGCGTGGGCGTGCGTCGCGGGCAGTGCATTCTACCAGTCGGGGTCCCTCGAGGCAAGGCGCCGGAAGTCGGAAGCCCAAGCTGTCGCAGAGGAAAGCACATCCAAATCAGCATCCGATATGTCTGAGAAGCAGGATCAACACGACTGAAAGCCATCGCCAAAAGGGCCGAAAGCAATGTGTTATGTGGTTAACCAGGACCACCCCATCAAGCACCCATGAATATGCTCTCGAAGAAAAAATCTCCCAAAGCGCCATGCTAATATGAGTGCAGCAAATCACGGGAGAAAAGACCGTAGAGCCATTCCTTCCTTCGAGGAGTCAACGAACCGGGTGTGTATGTTGTCAAGACGATGCACGGCCATCAGTGCCAGGGTTTACGCAAGACTAATCGCCTCACTCAGGTGGACTGGATCATCCCGTCGGGAGCGCCAGCGATATCGAAACCTAAACTTCAACGTCACTTGCTCCGCAGCAGCGCCGGTTCATCGGCTCTCCGAGTAATCATTGAGCGCAACGCAGACAGCACCGCGATGATGGCCATTGTACTGACGAATGATCGTCTTGCTCTGCAGCTCCCATAATCGAGCATAGTGGTCGGAGCAGGCAGTGACAAGATATGCAGAGTCGGCAGAGAAAGCGCAGTCCCAGACCCATCTCTGATGACCATCGAGCTCGTTCTCCAATGGGAATGCGCCTGAGTTCTCATCAGAGCCTTGACGAGCTAAAGCGCCGTCTTCGTCTTCCTTCTGCTGATCTGGAGGAGTGACATTGTCAAGATCGACAGTCCAGATACGTGCGGTGTGGTCGGCAGAGCATGTTGCGAGCTTCCGCACATCAGGTGAGAGGAGGACGCGGGTGATATATGTTCCATGTGCCTTGAATCTCGTCACGGGTACCAGGCTGGTAACATCTCGAACTGTGATCAGTCGCCAAACGAAGACAGCACCGTTAGTGCTTCCGCTGACCGCTGCGCAGAGAAGAGATCCATCTGTGGCAACCGTCACAGAAGCGACGCTCTTATCTTCTTCCGGCACCAATTGGTGGCTGCATTTGTTCTCTCCCAGATCCCAAATTCGCACATTGCCGCCGCGGTCGCAGGAAATGAGCTCGCCCTGGTTAGGGTGAATCACAACATCATTGACAGGAACACCGTGCGAGTAATTTCGCTGGATGTGGCCACTTCGTGTATCCCAGATCTTCACGGTGCCTGTAAAGACAAGTTAGCTGAGCTGACGAGGACAAAATGAAGGCGAACTTACCGTCTTCTGAAGACGTCACCATCCATTTGCCCTCACAATGAAATGCAACGCCCGTGATATTCCCTGTATGGCCTTCGAAAGTGAGGACTGCAGCGGGATTGGTTGATTTGATATCGTACAGCTTGACGGTATGGTGACCGGCAGCTGCCAAGAATCTCTTGTCGGGGCTGATACATAGGCGATTGACCTGGGAATCTGGATGCGGGATAGTCCGTGAGCATATTCCGCTCAAAGCTTCCCAGAATCTATAGAAAATTAGAATTAGCCCAATGTAGCAATTAAATGAGAGAAAAGTCAACCGTGGCCCCCTTCCAAGGGCCCAGGGAGACAGATAAATGCTTCAACTGCTGTTTGATATGCACAATTGCGCGTATGAGTGTATGTCGAGATACGGAGACTGTCGTGATCAGATGCGGCCACGGCGAAGGCACCTACCTGATGGTATGGTCATATCCCGCTGGTCGCACGAGGGTTAGCGAGATATCTCCTGTTTCAACGTCGAAGTGCGCAACTCACCAGTGCAGAGGATCACACTCATTGTGACGACTGCCTTCAGGCTCGAGCTCGCCAAGATCTGCAATCTCGCGACTTTCCCCGCGACTTTGGACCACGAACGCGACCTGAAAAGCTGATGCGGCGCTCAGCGCTGTTGTTGGCACTTCAAACACGCGGAAGTCGAATGCCGTCTATGGCGAGACTTTCGAATCTCTACGAAGTCTGGATTCTGCGGAAAGGTCGTGGAGAAGGTGTGACGGAAAGCGCTCTGAAAGGTCGATTGTTTCGGTCAGCACTGTTGGAGGAACTTGCAGTGGCGGCCGAGATGTTGGCGGATGTGCAGCCGATCAGCCGAAGGCGCTAATGCGGCACACGTGCAGGGGTCTATTTTGACCACATGCGAACGTGTCTCCTGTTCGTCGGGCGTGAGTGAGGTCGAGAGAAGGTTGATCGGTATGTTGATCGAGGTTGAAGAAGACTGGATTGCGGACGGTGCTTGCCCCAGCTGCGCTCACTTGGGTTGTGCTTCACATGCCCACGATGGTGACGTAATCCAGACGACCAGATACGGCAGGAACAAAATGGACACCCAAGACTGTATCAGAGCGCGATGAGGGTCGCAATCATTTGATCCTGGTCGGGAATCTTCGAGGTTTCGCAGCGTGACTCTCAGCTCGGACTATATTCCTGGGACGTGGCTTCCAGCATTGTATTGTCCCTTCTGCAAGCGCGCCATAGGCCCCACAGGCCCGGCTCAAAAGGCTGTTACAGAGGGCATTTGGCCTGGTACGTTATGGCTCGAACAGCAAGCTGGGCCAAGGTCATTATACTGAGCCATCCTCAAGCTCCTGTTGCTGGTCAAATTCGTCGCAGGTGAGGTTGCCTCA
Organism: Pseudocercospora cruenta; assembly: GCA_013365205.1. Classification (NCBI taxonomy): domain Eukaryota; kingdom Fungi; phylum Ascomycota; class Dothideomycetes; order Mycosphaerellales; family Mycosphaerellaceae; genus Pseudocercospora; species Pseudocercospora cruenta. The sequence goes on from JAASFE010006214.1 coordinate 290,139, forward strand.
AGGGTTTGCGCTTCCGAGAGCCCAACTCTGGACTACAAAGGCTTGCCTGGACTTGCCTCGGACTGGACTCTGGAAGCTGTCCTTGAGCGCCCTTGTCCCACAATATGCTTTTCGCAAGGACATTCTCGGCTCAGTCTGAAAAGATGCAGTGGCACCGAGTTGCTTTGGTGCATCCGAGAAGGCACAACCGCGCCGCGCCGCGCCGCGTTTCTCCAGATTCGCTCCTAGCTCGGTGCTGTCACTGAAGCGCACACGTTACCGAGCTCTTGCTGATGGCGACTTGCTCCGACGATGGTGTGCTTTGCAATGACGAGCTTTGGCGGCCACTGAGGCACCTGTGCTTCGCTGCTCTTCCGGGGTCTCATGATGCGCATGTTTCTCATATTTGGCGCTCAACCGCAGGCTGCAAATAGCGCATGATCCGTGGGCGCTGGGCAGCGAGCCTTGTCACTTGATACGGCGGCAAGGTCGTTGATTCTGTTTCTGCTCACACAGATCATCCATATGATCTTGCGCCACACTCACGCCTGCAGAGCATTTCGACGACCAGAGACAGCTGCTTCGTCAAACCGTCTCTTGCTTTTCGTCACCTCTTACGCTGGCTGGCGGACGCGCGGGATCTCATTGTTCGCAGCCTGCCTGTCCCTTTGCTGTTCTGGATCTCCTCTCGAACCACTTCACAGCAGCGGCTGAATGTAAACGATCGGGCGTGGGTTGACTGGTTGTTTCAGCGATGCAGAGGAATTGGCTCGAGTATAGACAAGGTCCGCTAGGCAGATCGCTTCCCTAAGCATGCAATTTTTGTAATGTGTAGGGCAAGCCTTCGCCCGTGCGTGATCCTCGAAGCTGTTGAAGCAGTCTGCCCGAAGCAGTCCATGGCTGCGCCGGCAAATTCGGTCTGCTTTGTTACGCGAAGCTCATCTTGACCGTTGTTGCCACTGCCCTGTGAGCGCGCGGATAAGTGACATTTTCGCCGGTTGTTGCTATTTGCCATGTCAGTGCTGTGTCTTGCGCGCGCAATTGCCGCTCACAGGCAGACTGAGAGCAGTTACTTCCCAGATGGAGGCAGCAGCCCGACCGCGGCTGCGCGCTCGTTGTTGCTGCTGTTGCTCGATCACAGTGCAAGAGTCCACCTGAGAGCCAGGTAGCGCAACATGGTCGCAGTACTGCAAGGGCTCTTATTGTATTCGAATTCACAGAAAAGCAATGTCAGGCTGCGCCTCTCGAACGCAGTCCGACCTCTACACGCTAGCCCTTCCTAGACATCGGCACCCCGAGATCATGTGGATCCATCTGCTCTTGCTTAGCCGGCCCAGTCACTTGGTGAGCCAGGACATCGACGTTACCTAAGCTCTACATTTGGAGCTGCTCCAAGTGGCCTGTGATTGCTCCAGAATTTTAGGCTGGCTGTCTCCACTGACCCCTGTCACAGCCTCCGAATGCCATAACTTCGCCGAATGCTGGTTGTTTGAGACGATTCAAAGCGGACGAGCATCTCCTCGCTTTTGCCTATCTCCTCATACCCATATCGAAGGGTATTCGCGCTGTCGTCTTCTTTGCCAGGCTTGTCGACGCAACTTGCAAGCTGGGGCAGTCCGGGAAGCATATACGTATCCGAAGCTTTGTCCTATACCCTTCCTCTCCTCCGAAACGCCGCCCACAACGCCTTGTCGGTCATACTGGGACAAAACCGATATGAGAACGTAGAGGAAGATTGTGGCTATCTGCTCATACCCATATCGATGGTCTCCAACGCTGTGAAGACATCGTCGTCGGCGACGAGGCTACGATCGCTTCAGCGGCCCAGTACCGCAGCCTTGCGACTCTTGACTCAACAGCTTACAGCGTATTATTCGATTGGCAGCAGTAATATCGCACAGAAAAATTGATCCCGTCCCGTCCCTACAAGTAAGACAGCGAAAATCATTTTCTACTCCTTCCCTCTTCACTTCGATCACATACCATCAGACAGTCTGCCCACTCAAAGCGAACTAGCTGATACAGAAGTCTACACTCACAAGAACGTAACAACCACACTCAAAGCGTTCACAGCCTCACTGACACCGTCATCCACCTCCTGCGAAGGACAGCCGCTCTGCAGCGCCTCCAAGTAGCAGCGAAGACAAAGGTGCTTCAGTGCCTCTGCGACTCGTCAAGAGCCACGCAGATTTTCGAGAGCGCAGACAAGCCTCACTGACACCGAGACAACAGCCCTCTGCGAAGGAAAGCCGCTTTGCAGCGCATTCTGAGTAGCAGCGAAAGGCTAGGTGTTCAACTGCCTCTCCAACACTTGACGTGAACACAGCAACGTCAACGACAAAGCACAGTATCGAGTAAGAGTCTCTCTGCTCATAGATACGCCAGTGCTACCTGCTTCAAATCCAGACATATCAAACGTCTGAGATTTTTGAGAGTCAACATGGCTCTTCCAATTCACCGGCAGCTCTTCACAGATGCCGGGCTGAATCCTGGGACGTCCTCCGCCGCGCAAAACGGCACTTTCACTTTCTTGACTCCAAGTCTTCACCTGCAAAATGGCACCTTCACCTTCTTCTGCAAGACACTTGCACAGACACGCGACGTGAACGGCGAGGTTGTAAAGAAGGCTAAACGAACGCAGGAAAAGGACTACAAGAACAACGTTCCTCGGCAGCTCTTCAATACGCTGACCAAGCCGCTGTTCGATATGGCTACCAGGACGACGCCAGGATTTCCAGCGTTGCCCAAATTTGCGATCATGCATGTCCACAACAGGACTAACAAGGAGCTTCTCAATCTCCTGGGCCTGAAAGTCAAGTTCGTACCGAAAAAGGAGTATGATGAGAATAAGACTGGCGTCTCTGCGATCATAACTGCGCCGCAAGTCTCACCAATCCCTTTCTCCGGTGAGTACACGAGCGACGGTTCTGAGAACGCGCGAAAGTTTTTGTTCGAGAAAAGCTTGAAACATCGCGGCACCGCAGGTTCTCAGTTCCTTGACCAGGTGGAAAATTGGTTGTTGAACAACCCACAGCAGTCACCGCTCGCACGGTACTTCCCTGGTCAGCAGGCGCGAATCCAGCAGCAGCCTCCACAGCCCAGCGTGACCCAAGCGACGGCATTCAATTTTTCGGCACCAAATCCTCCTGCCAATTTCGGAGCGTCCCAGGTGAATCAGCCTGGTCCAGCTGCTACAGCTCACCCGGCATCGCAGCAGCCTCCACGGCTTGGTGGGAACCAAGCGACCTCATTCAATGTCGCGGCATCAAATCCTGCTGCCAACGCTGGAGTGTCTCAGGTGGGCCGGCGTGGTCTAGCTGCGGTGACTTACCCGGCACAGCACATACAGCTTCCACAGTCTGCTGGGAGTCAAGCGGTGGGGGTGAATCACATGGCTCCCCATCCTCCCGTCAATTTTGGAGCTCCCCAGGTGAGCCAGTCTTATCTCGCTGCCGTGAATCACCCAGCGCCGCAGGTGCAGCTTCCGCAGGCTGTTGGAGGCCAAGTAGCGGCATTCCCTTTCCCGGCTCCGAATACTCAAGCCAATTTCGGAGCTTTCCAGGCAAATCAGCCTGACCCAGCTGCGACGTCTTACCCAGCGCCGCAGATGCAGCTTCAGCAGCCGTTCTGGGGCCAAGCCGCGACAGTCACTCCCGCGGCTCCGAATGCTTCTGCCAGCTTCGGAGCTTCTCAGGTGAACCAGCCTGGTCCGGCTGCGATGAACCTGGCGCATCACTTCGCGCAAGCGGGTCACGGCCAAGCAGCGCCATTCAATGCTGTGGCTCCAAATGCTCCTGTCAATTTTGGAGTTGCTCAGCCGGATCAAGCCGCGATGGTGTATCCGGCACAGCAAATGGCGGCTTCACAGCCTGGTCTGGACCAAGGGAGCTCGTCCAGCCCTATGGACACGCTCAGCCCCATGAAATCCGGCTATGGGGCTGATTTCCGGTCTATGCGTCCATTTTCTCATGTCGACGGCGGAGTTAATGGGATGGATCAGGCTGGTCCAGCTCCGATGGAGGCTCAGTCTACTGGCATGGACCAAGAGCCACTCGACTCTGCGGCTCCATCCGCTCCTATCGACCCGAGACTCTATGTGGACGACTTGGCGACTGAAGTGGGCGAGTTCAATATACCCACCGATGCTGAAATGGATTTATTCCAGTCGCTGCCTCCAGAGCAGAGAGCCCAGTTGCATTCTGTGGCTTCGAGCAGCAATGCTCAGTGGGGATTCGACCCGTCCAGTCTGCGCGAGCTTGAGAAGACGATTGACGCCAATTGGAATGCTCCTAATGGCTCATCGACGGAGCAGGGTGTGACGGCTCCACAGCCACAGCGTCTCCAGGCGACTGAAGTCGCGCCTCGGGAACCAAGCGGGCTTCAAGAGCTGGGAAGCGATCAGAGCTTTGCGCAGACATCGCCTTTCGGGGTAACAGAGACCCCAGTTCCAGCGCTCGTGGATATTGGAGCTGAACAAGCCGAGTTCCTGAGCTCTTCGCCTTTCGAGTTCGATAACTTGTTGGACTACGAGGCTTACGCCGCATCCAGCTGAATGCAAAAGCGCCCACATGGCATTCCCGAGGGGTCTCATAATCAGCCCGGCTTCGAGTTGCAGGTCACAGCAACTCTACAATCAGGCTCTGACTACGCTCATGAAAGTCAGACCGAGCATTTGTGTCGTGCGGATCTGAGACGAGATGAACAGGTGAACTTACCTGTCACTCCACCTCTAACGCACGACTCCGCGGCACGAGCTCGGCAAAGCGCATCACATCTGTAGCTTGCCTCTCATGTCAAGTGCGATGGGCTTGAATCGAGAGCACCTCGTACGCACATTCAGGTCGCAGTCCCGACGCCAGCGAGTGAAGTCACATCATTCGTGCTTCCTCGTCGCGATTTCCGGTAAGCTGCTCAGATCGAAATCGTCACGATCTGGACCTGAAAACAAAACCAGAGTCAAGGAAAGGCAAGAAGTGAAGCAGAACCAAGCCATGAGCCAATCTCACTCATGCCGGAGGGTACTTCTTCACTACACCACTTGCCGTGGGTCTTATTTCGAATCCAGCCTGGCCTGAGGATACAACAGAGTTCAGAGTCAATGCAAGGAAACCGAGTGAAGTCGAGCCAAGCCATGAGCTAATCCTCACTCATGCCGGAGGGCGCTTCTTCACCTTCATGCTTGCCATGGATCTCGTCTCAGATCCAAATTGACTTGGACCAACAACCGGATTCGAGTCACGTCGGCCCAGAGCATACCTCGTGTGTGCAGTAAGCTTGGCGTGGCCCGGATTCTTGACAGCCTTCGACGGCGAAGTGGATCGGCTGCACTCTCGCGCCACACTGATCGCGGAAGGAACCACATATTGAGATGTGGAATGTGCTCTCATGGGTAACAAAGGGCCATGATTGAGGATTGGGAGGAAAGGTGTGGTTCTGAGAAGGCATGGTTTTGGACAGGTTTGGTTTTAGGGCGTTGGGAGTTTTAATGGGTTGCTTGCTCGTGCTCAAGCTTGGAAGGGTAGGAGATAGGAGACTAGTGGTTTCGGAGTGGACAGCTGTTGAGAGGAAGGGTGAGCTTGCTCGTGTTCAAGCAGTGGGTCTACTAACCATCTAGGCGGACGGCCATATCTCATGAGAAGTTGAGTTGGTGAGGCCGACGGTAACGCGCGAAGGTCGGGGCGCGTTACAACAACATCATGATTAATCTATCATGGTGGCATCGAGGCAGGTCGCACTGCCGTTGGCGTCGCAAGGACGCCACGATGTGATACAACACTGCTTTTATTTCAGCGTGGAGTTGGATGGATATACCCAACGTCGAAAGACGACGAATTTTGCTGAGCGTTCTATGTCACACTAGATCTGAACGCTTTGTCGGGCAGCTAGAATAATGTGTTATTGCCAATTCAAAGCGATTCTACTCCACTTTCCCTGAGTATAACCGTCTTCTTGCCCACCTTAGCACCGTTCCTGCTCCCACATGTGTGTCATAGAAGCCTTTAGATCCTTTCGTGCTCCTCCCGAAAGACACGAATCTTCCTCCATTACATGTATGCATCACGACTCTCGAGAATCAGCCACCTGCACAATGCCTTTCTCGCCAGAGCAAACACAATGTCGCATATCTATGCGCTCACCCTCTGTAGTCCTCACCTTCAGGTCAACACAGACATTTTCCAGAATGCTCGGCAGAATCACATCTCTCGGCAGAAGCCAATCGCCTGCATGTTCCTTCTCCGTCTGGCGACCCGGATAACCATCATCTCCGTACGGGGACCAAGAGCTCCGCAGTCCTACAGCCTTCAGCACGCCAGGTACACCCCATAGCTTTCACTCGACAACAGGCCTACTTCCGCAGAGCCCGAATTTACCTCCACCGCCGCAGTACAATTCTCAGCCTCGTCCTCCAAGACGTGAACCTCTCTGTGAGCGCTATCTGTTGCTTGTGGTGTTCAGCTGGGCCGCTGCTGTCAGTAGATGGGTGGTATGGATTAAGGTCAAGAAGGACTGTGGATGTAAGGAGAGGTGGTGATAGAAGAGTGCAAAAGAATGAAGTGGAAGGCCAATCTGAGGTCTTTGAAAATGTTCATTCTGATTTTCACTTAATTGGACGTCGACTTCATCACGACTCCAATTCTAGCTTTTGCGTCAATCTGCTGCAACGTTCAACACTGTCTTCGTCTAAGAGAAATACTGGATAGCATCGTTGAAGTCCGCATCAATCTCATTCACCACAGCCTGTCCACTAGCCTGCTCACCAGAAGGAGCCTTGGCCAGGAGTGCGGATCCAAGAGCATCGGTGTCGGTCTTGAGGTCCTTCAGGTCCTGAAGAACAGTGTTTTGGAGACCAGCGCTGGCGAATTGGGACTTCTTTGACTTCAAAGCGGTAAGTGCTTTCTCGATGTTTGGCTCCAGTGTGTTCTTGATGTAGCTGACAATGCTCTGTGCCTCTGAGTCTGAAACGGCAGCGCTATTGTTGGCATCATCGGTGGCAGACTTGATGTCCTTGTCCAATTGGCTCTCGTCGTTTTGAGATGGGAGAGCGCCGAAGAGGCCACCGGAGTAGGCGTTCACGTCCGAGGTCAACTTCTGGGTGTCGGCGTTGATGGTGTTGAGATCGCTTTGGACTTGAGCAGCATCACGAGGAAGGACTGCTGCGGTTGCAGTTGCTGCAAGGAGGATAAGAGAGTTGATGGCAACCATTTTGAAGGCTTGAGTTGGGTTTTGGGTTTTGTCTGGAGGAGATGCTGTTGTTTCTTGCTGGATGGATGATACTGATTCAAGGAATGGCTACGCTCCTTATATGTTGACACTCATTTACCTCCTGGCAGCTTCGCTATCCCTCACGCCTCGGTATCTTGCCATTCTTGAAGAATTGAAGACATGCTGCTCCCCTTCTTGCATGCATGAAGGTGGAACGTGTCGCGATGCTAGCCTCTAAAAGCAGGAGATGTCTTGATGTGAGAGTACTACGCTCCGAGGTATGGTCGTCCGAGGAGGATCTACATGCACCAAATGCTAACGGTCGACATGTAGTGCGTGTAGTCAGCTGTCTGGCTTATACCAAGATTCAGCGAAGCTTAGTGCACCAAGACTGCTTGGTGTGAGCTTGAGCTGCTTGAATTCCGGGTCTCTTGAGGACGTGCGACTGCAACGACTCCGATTCCATCCGCTTCTATTGAGTCGGAAGAAGTATTGGACACACTGAAAGGCGGGGCGATGTTTCGAGGCAGGCCGTGATGGTGAAGCTCCTGCCGTGGGTGAAAGCTGCGCTCATTCATCGCTCAACGTGGAAGCCTGGCATCTTCGAGCAGAATATCGGGACTTTGATCGACAATGATGTGCGCTCGCACGAACGTGTGGTCTATATAGCCTTGCTCAGATCACACTGAGGTGACATTGCATGCAGGAACCCGCCTCGGGAAGTCGGCATGATCTACCTTGGTATGCCGTTTCCGGAAGGAGTGCGGTGAATTCGCTTGAACTCTCCCCAGACAACAGCTTTGCGCAATAGCGCTTAGTCGCCTACTATTTCGCGGGGTCTGCAACAGTCGAAGTGTAAGCTGAACTATTCCCAGTATCCATAAGTCGGAATGTAGCATCTCCGTGTAATGCAGAGGTGTGCATGGAGTGTGGTCGTACGATGCAACCTATTGAAAAGACGAGAAGCTCGCAGCAGAAGTTGTACTGCAAGTAATCCAGAAATGCACAGTAGTGGCCGAGGTATGCTTCTCCTTCAATAATAGGTGAATCTGAGCGACAGCAGAATAGATGCAACAGCAAGCTTCACACGTGCTCAGCGCACTGAGACGCAGAAATACTGCCAACTGCCTCGGCGAAAGCTTTACTTTGGCAGCCAAGACGTTGCGACTGACAACACAAGCGTGCTTGAAGGTCGCCTTGTTGCCTCATGACCTCAAGGATGTTTCACCATCAATTACTACTCGCAGCCTGTTGATCAGATCATCAAGTGGAGCAAGTCTTTGGTGCAGTGCCAGTGTCCGGTAATGCATGCGCTCCGCCGCTTCTTGCTTCACTTCAAGGTCGACTTCTTCGTTGCTAATGAGATCGTAGAACCTGTCGCACACATGCCCTTGATGCAAATCCAGTGTGTGCTGTTTCACAGCCATAACGTGCCCCAAGAAGACCTTCAATGCCTCGTACCTGACCAACCGATTCGTGTGAAGCAAAGGAGGCTCTACGGGTCTGGTGACATCAACATCGATGCATAGTATCAGCTCATATATGGCTATGCGAAGCTCTGCTGGAAGTCCGAGTAAGCCGGTCATGGCGACAACTGCTGAATGGACAATGTTGGTATCTCGTGAAAGCAATTTCTGAGAGGACACTTGTATGGAGTCCAAAATTCATGCAAGCTCAACGCGCCCTAGTAAGACAGGTCTGTGGGCGAGACTTTCTGCAGCGGTCGAGCTGCTCGTTTCCGACCAGACAGATGCCGGTCTCTTGCAAGGGCTATGGCGGGCCGATAGCTTTATCAGGCATTATGCAAGGTGGAAGTGCATGAGAAGTCAGCTCAAGTCCGCTCCGCCGTTTGAATCATCGCATGTTTCCAAATCATCTTGACCAAGCAAGAGCTGTAAGAGCGATGACACTTGCTCGAGGTTGCAAGCCAGACCAGAGGATCGAGCTGAGGCATCTTTGGGACTGTGATCATCCAGGACTTTCGCGTGTGAGAAGAGGATCTGTCAGCATTTGCATGCAAGCGATTCGTGGTATTTGAGCACGACGTAGTTGACGATTGTAAGGAGTTGAGTATTCGTGGCTGATTTCGACAATTTATTAGGCCCAGCAAGTATCAGTCCGCGCTCTGGACCTTGAAATTATCAGGCTGATGGAGTAGCTCCGGTGTGAGGTGCCAATTATTGCGCATGGCCACGAGGAGTCGTTCACATCTGGGCGATTCCGGGATACCAATTCTGTCCAATCCTCTCAACATCCTTGATGAATCTCGGGCTGTCGATGTGAAGATTTCCACGACTTCTTGCTGTCTTTGGGTTGTGGTCATCTGGCACATAGAACGGGTTTCGAAGTAGACGAATGTAAGCTGTTTGTAGGGCTTGAAAGGCCTATACAAACATTAGGAAGTTAGTGATTGATTCGCTAGTAATGTTATGTAGCTTGTTCCACTTACGGGAGTCAAGTCGCTGTTCCTCAAGCCAAGAATTGCTGTCTTTGCTGCCTCACTGTTCGGCGCCGTCCGGCCTTCCATATCGACCACAATGACGAGTTTGACACCAGTGTTCAAGAGCCAGCCGTACATAGCTATCCGTTCATCTAGAGCATGAAGAAAGCCGAAATCGTGACCGACAATCTTGCCTGGCATACGAGCTTCGAAAATGTCGAGGCAAGAGTTGAGCATCATGGAGTACTCAAGATTGTCCCGATCAGCCTCGTAGGAACCTCCAGTCGCGGGGAAGAGCGAGATGTGAAGGGGGTTGTTGTGGCGGCCGATGACACCTATAGCTGCGATGCTGGGTGAGCGGTCCATTTCGAAAAGATGGAATCACACAGGAAGTTCGTGAAGGGATGCTCGGTCAAGATTGGTGAATCGACTCTCACTCATCTCATTGCCGCTATTCGAAGGACTAGCAACGCTGCTAAGACAGAATGCGAGTTCTTGCGCGATGTTGGTGCTGATGCTTCGAATCGAGGGCGAGATCCCTGCTTCGGCGGCAGTGGGCCGAAGCACCAATCAGCGGCAGATTATTCCATCATAGATCGAATCGCAACCCATCCATTGCCACAACCTCAAGAGCATACACTGCGCTCTTCACGACCACCTCCTCTACCTCACCATCTCCTCCTTACACACCGTCAGAATGCTTGCGACATCACGGACGGCCGCAATGGCGCTGCGCGGTACGCCCAATGGCCTTCCATTCGCGCCGACAGCAAAATTACTGACATCGCTCCAGCCAAGCCAATGACCGCGATCACTCCCTTCAAAGCAGCCGCCGCCTCGATATCGTCGTCTACGAAGAAGCCCGCTGAGGTGTCAGTACCGGTGCGAGGGACTGGCTCCAGCGTGCAGGGCAATCCGGGCACGCCGCCACCCATGAAGGCTGTGACAGGAAAGGACCACGTTGAAGTGCCGCTCGCCAGTCAAGAAGGAAACAAGAGCGTCGTACAATATGCACTGTGAGTGGTAGCGTTCTCAAGGGAGGAAGCCACAGACTGACATTGGTACAGTACCACATTGGACTCGATAGCGAACTGGGCGCGTCAAGGCTCGCTCTGGCCCATGACGTTCGGTCTCGCCTGCTGCGCTGTCGAGATGATGCACCTCTCTACACCACGATACGACCAAGATCGACTCGGTATAATTTTCCGTGCCTCGCCACGTCAATCCGATGTTATGATTGTGGCCGGTACGCTCACGAACAAAATGGCTCCGGCGCTACGACAAGTCTACGATCAGATGCCAGACCCAAGATGGGTCATTTCTATGGGCTCATGTGCGAACGGAGGCGGATACTACCACTACTCATACTCTGTGACAAGAGGATGTGATCGCATTGTGCCAGTGGATATCTACGTGCCAGGATGCCCGCCCACGTCAGAAGCGCTCATGTACGGCATTTTCCAACTGCAGAAGAAGATGAGACACACCAAGATCACGAGGATGTGGTACAGGAAGTAGAAAGGCGTGGCGAACAGGAGAGAAGACTATGCATGCAAATAGCGGCATAGAGGCGTTAAAAGGAGCGGGACTACAGCGAGAGACACTGTGTTCATATGTACATATTCCTGCAATGATACCGAGCGTGAATCATGACATCTGATATTGTAGCGGTTCCTCACGTGACCTCGCCGAAACTTCAGACAGCGCTGCGTTATCGTGGTCTTGATATGAACTCAAAAGGGTGCAACATCAGTCGATCGGGTGAAGGACACTACAACGAAGATCAATGTTGATGGTATCGAATGGTAGCTTGAGCTTGCTGATACCATTTCCGAGAGACAGATACTCCTTGCCAGAATAGCCAGCAGCCATTGTCTTCGGCATTTCGTTATGCACGGCCTCATCCCTCGCCGAAAAGACATGATCTCTTCCTGAATTTACGCGCATTGCATAGTAGTTCATGCTCCTGCGATATGGTGATCGCACAGCAGACATCTTTCGAATGACGTCGGCGTCGGAAGTGATTATGGTGTTTGGGCCGACTCGGACAAGAGGACCATGCACCCAGCTGAGCTGGTCATACTGGTCCATCCTGTCGGGCTTTAAGTGCACAAGCACCGATGGTATGACAGTGCAGCCTCATCCTGTCAATCCGGGTATGTGCGACAACTGTCGATATGACCGGGTCCAAGACGCAATATAGAAGGCAGTGACAACTCCAGTGGAGCTGACCAGCAGCAATTCTGAAGAAATCGTAGATGCCATTAGCTTGCCAGCAGTCAATTGTCATACGCCGAATGTGCAGGGAAGCCTGGCGGGATATTAAGAGTGCGCTTCGGGGATTATTAAGGATTTCTCGATTGCTCATTCGTGCCTAGGTTAAAATGCTCGAGCACACACCAATCGCGTTTTGGGGAAGATTTCTTGCATGTGCATGGGTCTCACCTGTGCCCTAGGTAGCTGCATATGCCTGCGGAAAGACCGGACCGGGTTCTTTGCGGCACAGAACATCATCCGAAGCTCGACAATCGTCCAGGTATTGGAACGTTTCCAAGCTCGAACTTTGATGCTTCAGATAAAATGCAGATATGGCTGATCAGCAGCATGGAGTGATTTCTCCCGAGGATACTTCTGAGGCTGATTCTGCTGTCGGGCACGATATTGCGTCCGTCACTCAATCGCTCCGATCCAGTCTATTAGAGTCAGTCGAGGAGAATGGCAGAGGATACCACCGGTATAGATCTGTGCTTGGAGACTCATATGGCCTTCCAGACGACGAGCGGGAGCAGGAAAGGCTGGACCTGCAACATGAAATGTTCCTGTACACGTTTGGTCGCAAGCTTCATCTATGTCCGCTGCCAGCAGACGTGAAGCACGTACTCGATCTAGGGTGCGGAACAGGAATTTGGGTCAGTCTCGGACACAGCTTGCTCCAAGACGTGGATGGTGGTTGATGTATAATCCAGGCCATCGACTTCGCTGATGAACATCCAGAAAGCGAAATCATAGGGACTGATTTGAGCCCAATCCAGCCCCAGTTCGTTCCTCCTAACTGCAAGTTTGAGATCGACGATTTCAATTGCGACTGGACTTTCAAGCAGAGCTTCGATTTCATTCACGCCCGGGCTATGGTCGGGACGAGTAAAGACTTCCCCGCCCTCATTCGGCAGTCTTTCGAGGCCCTGAATCCTGGTGGCTGGCTAGAGATGACGGATGTACTGATGCCATTCAGATGCGACGACGGAACGATGACCGGGACAGATCTCGAGACCTGGTTGGACCGGCAGGAAGAATGCTGTGAAAGGCTGGGTATAGACATAGCGGCTCCCGCCAAGTACAAGCAATGGATGATTGACCAAGGCTTTGAGGAAGTGACGGAATTGCAGTTTAAATGGCCGGTCGGAACATGGCCTAGAGATAAGAGCTTCAAGTTTCTGGGTAGGATGACCAGGGCCAACTTCCTCGCTGGCATCGAAGGGTTCACCTTAAGATTGTGGACTGGTGTCCTTGGAATGACGCCGGAGGAGGTTCAGGTGTTTCTGGCCAGAGTCCGAAGGGATATCGTGAACCCACGTATCCATTCATATTGGCCTGTGTAAGTCCTATCCTTAATTCGTGATTTGGACGGAACTGATTCAGAACATAGATATTCGGTATTCGGCCGCAGACCGGTTGACAGTAGTGAGGCGGCATCAGCATAGCGGAGCATCATTGGAGACTGGCAGACATTAGTGGTAATCCGAGAAAGTGCGCTCCTCAGATGATCTTGATCGTGAGCGGTCAGCTGCGTCCTGATTACGCGTTTATTTCTGGATCATCAGACTTCTGCAGCTCGTCAAGACCGTTCGAGCGAATCCCGAAGAGCGACGCGTATTTGTTTACATCCTCCACAAGTCGAAACAGATTCTTTCGGTGCGGCGTAGTAATGATACAGCGATCAATGCAGCAGGCCGATGTCTAGATAAACTTCGACTGGCGACCTTCATTGAGAGCCAGACCATCAGGAGTAGTACTAGTACTGTCTGCTGTGGTTGTTGAAACGCGCTGAGTTGCGAGTCCTCAACTTTGCGAAGAAGCCAAGAACAACGCGGCCGGACCGGAACGGGGTCCGAAACTCTCGGCCCCTTCTTTCACACTTTCGGTTGCTCTTCTGCCATTCGACTTCTCTGCACCCCGTTGGCGTTCGCAAACATCATCGTCGCTGACACGGAGTTCTCTATAGCCATTTGCGCTGATCCGTGGCTGGTCATGATATCTCTCCGCCGCTGCGACTATTCGAAGGCTTTGGCGAAGCCCATCCTCATGGTGCCACAAGAACTGCCTCGTTCAACTATCAAAACAAAGGGCCTCTCGGACTTGCAGAGCATCACCAAAGAAGGCCCTCACATCAATCAGCATGATCATATGCTCTCCCAAGGACCTCAGAGTGCGGCGACCTCCGGTCATGGCGCCCAGATGACTACTATGAAGTAGTGGCCTTGGTATCGTATACGACGTCGCCACCTGCCGCATCACCACAAGACCATATAAATCACACACTGCTACGTGACCTTCCCATGAAGGCAAAAGACCGACGATCTTTGACACGAATAGTGGAAACCTCAGTGTGAGGTCGCGTGCTCGCGAGCTTCATTGGCAGATTTTGGATACGGGTGCCCATTATTCACTATGGCACGCAGCAGTCACACTAGCTATGATGGTGGATCCCACGAAGCCCAGTACCCTCTGGAGTCATTCACAATCTCTATAAGAAGTCGCATAGGTAGGCAATGGTGTTTTCTCATACCACTTTTCCAGCATTTATACCGCATCGCTCGAGTGCTATCATTCCTTTACCAAAAGAGTCGCAACGATGAAGCTTGGATCTGCTTTTCTGTGGGCTGCGGCCGTGGGATCATCTGCTGCCCAAAACTATACTCGATGTGCAACACCAAACCTACCAGAAGCCCAAGCTGGCGAGCTTGATGCACTTGTCGCGGAGGACGGATCAAGTCTTGCGAGCCTTCTTGCTCAAGCGGCAAGCGTTCGTACCTACGTCCATGTGGTCACTTCAACAAGTAAGCAGGGTCGATACACACAGAGCATGATCGACAGCCAAATAGCGGCAAGTAGCTGAAATGACCTTTGCCAGAGCAGGAGAATACTAACCATTAGCAGGCCATGAACCGTGCATATAGTGACATGGGGTTCACCTTCAGCCTCATGTCCACGGACTTCACTGTCAACAACCAATGGGCTGCATCTGGCCTTGGCTCCTCTGCGGAGCGCGCAATGAAGACTGCACTCAAACGTGGCAGCTATGGCGAGCTCGACCTATATTTTACCACTGACGTTCCAAACCGAATTCTAGGATGGTAAGAGTCTCCATGAAGAGCATCGATATTGATGAAGCGGTCTGACATGCTGCAGGTGTTACTTTCCAGTCACAAACCCATCTTCCTCTGAACTCATCCTCGACGGCTGCGTCAATCTTGCAGACTCTATGCCCGGTGGAACCGCTGCTCCTTTCAATCTCGGTGCTACTGCGATTCACGAGATTGGACACTGGCTTGGTCTCTTCCATGTTTGGAATGGCAATTCCTGCTCCGGAGCAGGTGACCAAGTCGCTGACACTCCGATTCAATCAACACCCTCCTATGGCTGTGATGTTGGGAAGGATACCTGCCCTGGTGGCGGCTTAGACAACATCAACAACTGGATGGACTACAGCGACGACGCTTGCATGGATCGTTTCACCGCTGGACAGACTGGCCGGGCAACAACACTCTTCAACCAGTTGAGATCTGGAAGATGATCGGCCTCGACTCTGCTTTATACGTAGATGATTCCGACGGCAACCTACTTCTCGCGACCAGGACTGCGAAGACGCATACAAAACCCGTAGCATTTGAACAAGGTAACACTTCAAAATAGGGCTTACAATGGATTCCAGCTTCAATAAGCACATGACTCAGTGCACTATAGGGCAGCTATGTACATACCATACGTATCGAAGCTTTGCTTTATCACTTGTATCTGGCTGGCCAGGCATAAAGATGTGGCTAATACTTGCTCCAGGAAATGACCTGTACTGTACTGGCGAAGCGGAAAAAGGCGGAAAAGCGATTGCGTGCCTGCGCGACTCACGGGTAGATCACTGGAATATGCCAAGACGGTCGACATCTTCCCAAAGCGAGGTCATGCGAACGGCTTCGTGACAAGGCACTTGCTTTACCGTAGACGATCTTGGCGTATTGGAGAAGAGCGGAGAATATCGAGGTATAAGTGAACGACATCAAAACGACAAAATGCAGAGCCCAGATCGTGGTGGAAGACATTCACAACATGCCGAGCACTCTTCTTCTTGCTATCATATGGACATTGCATGCCATTGCCCAGTCACCAAGAGCTACGAACTTTACGGAGCTCTTCAACGTCACTACTTACCCAGATGCACAAGTAGCCAATGTCTCACAATACCTCAATCAAGCTGCGGTTCTGGCGGGCGATGATCTCGATGATCATTTTCAACGTCGTTGCATCACTGGTCAAGTCTACGATGATATTGCTAATAGCGCTCAGATGCCAGGTATGTCATCGATTAGGTCTGCTCAAAACATTCACTGACTTCCCACGAGGCTTCATCCCATCGATTGAAGTCTTCGACGGCGTGTACTTCGTAGGCCAAAGCGCTGTCTCAGCCTGGGCTATGGCGACCGAGGATGGTCTCGTCGTGATCGATGCTCTTAACAATGCCGAAGAAGCAGAACAAATCCTGCTACCAGGTCTCCAGCATTTTGGCTATGATGGTAGTGACATCGCAGCCCTGATAATTACTCATGAGCACTTTGACCACTATGGCGGCGCTCTTTGGTTGCAGGACACCTATAACACCACGACATATGCCAGTGAGGTAGCCTGGGAGGCCATGGAAGTTGCTGACGGTGGCCCAAGGAGGGATCAGGTTGTGACGGATGGTCAAGAGCTGACATTTGGCAAATTCTCCATTCGCTTCATCGCAACGCCTGGACACACGCCTGGAAGTACGAGCTTGATTTTTCCAGTATTCGATCATGGTAACAAGCATCTTGTCGGCCTAAATGGCGGCGCTGGAATAGCGTCAAATGCTTCAGCCAAAGAAGACCAGATCGAGTCCTACTTCAAGCTGGCTGCTATAGCGGAAGAAGCTGGGGTCGACACGCTCCTTGCCAATCACCAGACTCAGGATCGATCATTGACGAACTTTGAGTTGTTGAAGGTACGGCAATGTGTTCCACGAGGTTGTCTTCAGGATCATCCATTTGTCATTGGGACCGAGGCCTTTGTGAGGTACCTGCAGGTTCAGTCATTGTGCGCAAGAGTGCAAGCGGCACGGAGTGGTCAAGTTCTGAATGTCTAGAGAGTAGAGACGAGGGAGATGTGAAGGGATGGGAGAACCGTCTCCAATCACTCAACTTTTGTCAAGGTTTCTTGGCGCTTCTGGCAATCGTGCGTCGTGGTTCAGCCGCTCGACCCTACACTCTTTATGTCAGAGTGTACTGTTATCTTCTGACAACCAGCACGAGCAGTTACAATGCGTAATGAAATGCACTTGATCGCTCGCACCATCGGCAAAGACAGGTTCAGGTTCGGGTTCCCCACCATTGTTCCTGATTTCGTCACAAATCGACCAAGTCCACTAACACAACACTACGAGTTGTGACGCAACCATGAACGCGTTGTACATTTCTGGGAAATGGCGATATACAGATTGCTCTGGCGTAAGTGTAGCACTCTCGTCTAATCTGGTTTCTCTTGCTCTTTGACAGACGACAAATTTTGCGCACGATTCACTCGCAGATTACTACAACATGGACACTTTACGATCGGGCGCTGCTGCAGTAGCAGATGGTATTAGCAGCCTTGCTGCTGGCGTGACTGGCACAGAAGCTTCGAAGCAAGAGCAGATACATAAAGAGGGTACAGACTACATCAAGGATCAGATTGATAGCCGATCGACTTCCCAACCAGCCAGCACGACGGAGCAAGAGCAGATTCACAAAGAGGGCACAGAGTACATCAAAGATCAAGTGCTCAACCAGTCACCGAGTGCAAGGAGCGGCGCCTTACCTGCTGAGGTCGCGAATTATACTCCAGCGACTCCAAGGGAAGTCGAAAACACTTCAAACCCTCAAGCACAACAAGAAAAGCTGCTCGCTCAACCTAATGCTGGCCCAGCTTCCGGCACGACCACTGTCATAAACGACCGAAACGCCAGCGACGCTTATCCTGGCGCTGGTACCGCTCAAGTTGGTAGGAAGGTAGCAGAAAATGTCGAGCCGACCACCAGCCTCAGGACTCACGCAATCGTTAACGATGCACCGACAGCCGGAACTGCGACTGGAACTGGCGCACACTCAACTGCTCAAGGAGGTCTGCCCAAAACGACATACCTGCCCGGTCAGCAGCAGTACGGTTTGCCTGGACCCGCTGGACATCTCCCGGTTGACCCAGCCACCTCAAACTCTGGTCTATCCTTCAAACATCCCGGTGAAGAGCTTGATCGCGAACGAAGTGAGCAAGATGACCGCGACCGACCCCTCAACACCGACCTCATTAGAAATGATCCCGCAAGCGTTGCAGCCGCCGGAGCTCCTGACGCCCTTCATAGACCTTATTCCGAAAACGAGCCTCATGGTCCGCGTAAGGGAGAAGAGCCTCATGGCAAGCACGAGCAAGACGGATATTATCAAGGCAAGGAATCTGTACGCGAACATTTGGATCATCAGACTGGAATGAAGAATGAACACCCAGAATCAATTCCTACTGCGGGTGGCCAACAGTTGGGGACTAAGCATTGGGGTGAGAGTAAGAAGATAGACTAAGTCTGGGAGACTTTTTGGGGGAAGGATTTATTCTATTGTACAAACAGATTCTTTTTGATACCCACGTGCATCAAGAACATCATCCCAGCTCATCCTTTCCATACCTCCTCTCCGTCATGGAATCGCGAAGCTGCTCTACAGCCTCGTATGGTTCCTCGGCGAACTCTGGATCGAGTTCGATCTCGGCCTGTGGAAAGAGGTTCTGGATATCGCTGATATCCATTTCACAGATGAGGATGGATGGCGATGCTGTGTCCTATTGTGTCGTGAGATAGAGGATCAAGCGGGACCACTAAATACCATCGATATGACTTTTATGCTGCTTTATCACAAAGCATCCCCATTCGACAAAGAAACGATCAAAAGCCTTGGAAACAATCAGTCTTTGTTCAAGCTTACGTTGTTCACAGGTCTTCAAGCCTTGGACGCACGGCAGTATCAGAACATCGTACATCCAGACCAAGCTGTTGGAGAGAAAAGGGAACGACAAGAACCTTATGAGAGAGTTGATCATTGTACAATTAGCACTATCTCGACATTACCTCGAACACGATCACCTACCGACTTACTCCAATGCAATCCTAAGACTCTCCCAAAACCTCTCTTCCAACACTCTCTCCTCATCTTCAACCTCCTTCAACTCTTCCTCAGCCCACTGCACCTCCAGTTCTCGCCCAAAATACTTATTCCGCAAATGAGCAATCCTATTAGGAGCCTGCAAAACTCTCAGTGTATGGTCACTAAGCGCGAAAAGTGCATCAGGAGTCAGATCCTCACCACCAGGAGCGATGTCCTGTACTTGCATGTACTGTAAAGCTGCTATGCGGAGTCTTGCAGCTAGTGCTCTTCTACGTGCGCAACGTAGTCTGTCTGCTGCTAGAGAGAGTTTGGTCATTGCGGCTGACCTTGCTGCACAGCAGACAAGGTTGAGGCAATGAAGTGGACCAGTAAATGATCCTGACAAGCAAGACGAAGTTGAGAGATTCAAATGATTGCAGCAGGGCAATTTCTTCTTAAGGAGAAGAGCTCGATGGTTTGTTGTCTTTGTTCTTCGCTACAACACAAAGGCTGAGCAGGCTTGGACACAATGACATTGTCAGTCGTGCATGGTCCGACTGGCAAGTGTAAGACTCGCTGCTTGAATTTGCGTGTCTCTTCACCAAGCAATGAGAGGGCCAAGGTCTTGATTGTGATCCCACATATTAGCATTCTCAACTCGTCTTCTCCTGATCAATACAATCCTGACTTCTCGGTCCTCGCCTCGCGCTTGCTACGAAATGAAGACAGCGAGCGAAGCTTTCATTCAAACGAATAGGTATCGAGCTCCTGAGCGCCATCTGCTCCCACTGAAAAAGCGTACATTTCCCATCCCTTGCGACCCTCACTGGCCAACCACACCCTTCGCCGCCTCAACAGTCGTAACCGCAACATTCTTCGCCCTCTCCGTAGCCTTCGCAAGCTCCGCATCCCAACGCTTCGTAGCCTTGAGAAGAATATAGTAAAGCTGAATAACACCGCCATGCACACCATCCTTAACGGTCATGGTAAGACCATGCTGAAGGAATCCCTTGACAACTTCTCCATCGAGACCAGAGTAAAGTCCAGCGACGCCTTCCTGTTGATAGATTTTTCGTAAAGCGTAGTAGATTGCTGTCTGTGCTTCGAGGAGTTTTACGACTTTTTTGACGTATTGTTTCGCTTGGGTCTTGCGGTCGCCGCTGCCGTCGACGGATACG
Source organism: Pseudocercospora cruenta (assembly GCA_013365205.1). Lineage (NCBI taxonomy): Eukaryota > Fungi > Ascomycota > Dothideomycetes > Mycosphaerellales > Mycosphaerellaceae > Pseudocercospora > Pseudocercospora cruenta. The sequence continues at coordinate 310,340 of JAASFE010006214.1, forward strand.
TAGTTGTGTTCGGCTGGGTCGACTTCGTTTGAAGAACCTCTTTGGGCTTGCGCTCGGGATTTCGCGAGCATGACTGGGTAAGTGATGGATGTGGCGATGACTTTTGAGAGGGCTGCGAGGAGGAATGTGAGTTGTGGTGTTGGATTATCTCGGTGCTTCTTTGGTACCAAGGACCTGAGGAGGTTGTCGACTGCGAATGTGATTGCGGGATTGAGCGTGAGGATGAGTTGTGCGCTGTATCCGGCCCAGAACCCGGCGATGCCTTTCTCTTCTCTGATCTGCTTGACGATGTCCTTGACAGCTACGCTCCTCGAGCTTGATGCTTCTGGATCTCGCGCAGCAACCAATGCTGCTGTCTGCTGTCGTACTACGACTTGCGAGATTGGTTGTGTGATGGCCTTGGAGATCGCTCCAGCTAGAACACCAACGCTTAACTCCTTTACGACCGGTAATTGCTTGCCACCCTGCTTCCTGAGCATTCCATCGCGAAGTGAGTTGTAGGCTAGGAAGAAAAAGAAAGAGTCGGTGATGTGCTTCACCACATCTGAATTCAAGCCTTGGTAGAATGCTTGGAGGCCGCCCTCATTCTTATAGATCTTTTGTGCCGCATCGATCGGGTTTCTGTATTCCACATCTGCCTCGCTCGCTGCACTAGGTGCTTCTTTGTCTCCCTTCAATTGCTTCTGCACTTGGAGTCGTGTGACGATTGTGTCGATGGGGTATACTACTGCTTTGGACAGAGCGCTTGCTAGCCCACCTGCTAAGGCATGGCCCAAAGCTGGAAGGGCAGGTGCAATGATGCTAGAGTCGCTGGCGCCATATTGTTCCTCTGATCATTGAGAAGAGGCTACATCAGTAATTGTTCCACTTCAAGCATTCTCTTCCGTGCCTCAAAAGTCTTACCTTGAATGAGATGGTACAAGGTAAAGGCGTCCTCGGGACGAAATTCAGTGCCGTTCAAAAGAATGACTTGTTGATAAAAAGGGCTTACAAGTTGGCTGTTGTACGCAAAGAAGTTTTCAATCTTGTCCTTCATCTTGAACGATTGAATATACACACGCAATTTTTGATCGATTTGGTGGTATGCGATACGTTCAAGACTCAGTCACAAGATGTTCCGCCTTCTTCGTGTTCACTCCGTGCCTTTACCAAGACAAGAGGTCTTCTCTTTCTCCCCAGCCAGGTATGCGTCGGTATAGGTATTCTACGTGATGTCTCAGCACAGATGTCAGCCATGTCCATCTCCTCCTCTCTTTCCATCCTTGCTCTCCTTTCCTCCGTCCAGGCTCGAAGCTTCAACAACGCGCTCACCTTGTCGTAACCAATCCTCGCATACCAATGCTTCTCTCGCCGGTCGCTATTCGTTCGCTTCACCCGATCCTCGTCGAGGGTCTACCGCGTAACTGGTTCACGGGCACTGGTTTCGCGACTTGGCTGTGCCCTTTGGAGAGGGGATGGTACGTATTTGTGAGGAGAGAGCTCGTCGTATGCAAGGACATGGGGGAGATTAGGAAAGTGAGATGCACGAAGCATGCCAGCTGCTGACTTTATGGAGAGAGCTCGACCGTCGCGCTAGACATATCGCGATGCGCGTCATGAGAAGTCGTCCCGAGGATACACATCTTGAAGTCCAGAAGAGGTGGTTGCCGAGCCCGAGTTCACTTCATCATATCTACACGATTCCAAACGTCCACTCCTGTAAAGCAGTCGTAAAATATACCAGTATTTGAACAGTGCTTCTGCAACAGGAAGCGATCAGACTTCGAGTACTCCGCTGAGCCAGGAAAGCAACTGTGAACCCTTGAGAGCTGTCAAGCATTCTGGCATGCTGTCTTAAACTCACTCCATATTTCCCCAGAATTGTTCCCTGTCGAAGATTCGGATGCCGGAGCAGGGGTCCTGTGTTGCTGGGATATGAGAGATGGCGATAGAATCATCATCACCTAGAAAATGTGACATCTCAACGATTTAGATCATGGCCACACCTCCGTGCAATAGTGATGCACCGAGCGCCTTGCCCAGTCTAGCAGTCTCAAGCCCTTCACGGACCAATATATACAACCCAGACCTCTACAACGCCGTGCAGCATACGCCACTCTTCCTCTAACGCCCATTCGCGATGTTGATGGTATTCGTGATAAGACAAACAATCATTACGCATATGCCGTAAATTGCAATCGCAAGACTCAGCTTTCGTAAAAGCTCGCTTCGGCCTTGCCTTCCATTATTCGTTCCGCCTTCTTCTTCGTCCTCCTCGTCTTTGAGCAGTCGCTGATGATGTGGTGAATCTGGCGAGCTGATCTTGTAGTAGAAAAGGCCAGGAAGGATGAAAGATATAGCTGTGCTTCCGGTCGATCCAACATAGGCCAGGACCTTGTCCAAACTGCTTACAGTCATGGCGACCATGTATGACAATATTATGATGATGGTTGTTAGAATCGCAAAGCGGACCTCTCCCATTTCTGACGGGTTTGATCGTGCGGATGGAACCTTGCCGGCACCAAGTAGTGAGCTGCGCGAGGGACTACCACGAGATGATGGCGCCGGTGTGAGTTCCTGAGTACGTCTGTTGACAGGTCTCCATTTGAGAACAGCGTCCAGAGAAGCCCGGCAAGGGTGTACTTGCAAAGGATAGCTGAACATAACCAGGACTACTATTGCTGCGCGACCAATCGTCGCAAATACGTTGGGGACGTATTGCGCTACGATGTTGCCGAGAACGTTGTCTCCGAAGGTGAGGTAACCAGTGATGGCTACCAGAACATAAATGATGGCCGCGCTTCCGATGGATGCAGTCACTACCGTTGTCGTTCGTGCAGGACTTGGATCCTTGATTTCGTTGAGAATCGAGAACATCTAGAAGAGAGTCAGCTGGGCTATTACAATGATAGCTCTATAACACTCACGTTCTGATGACATGTGTATGCAAACACGATGACGGGAAAGCTCGAGAGCGTTGAACCAAGACCTTGCCATGCTACCCAATGCACTGGCCCTCGTTCGGCGCCAGCATCACCAACGAAGAAGTGATATACGACAAGAACGACCAAATACGAGATAGAGACCAGAGCGATGAAGGAGGTGTACTTCAAGCTGTCCAGTCTGCGAAGGAACGACAATGGGATCACGATTATCCTGTGCCGTCGCGTTAGCAATTGCGCAGGATTCTGTATTTATGAAGACTCACATGAACGCAGTGACCCAGAATTGGCGGTCCACCAGATACAAGGCACTCCCTTGATCTATATTCGGCACAAAGCCACGTACCACCCCGGGCATCAGATCTCCAATGATGATGAGATACGAAACGCCAACTCCAAAGCATTTCAGCGTGATAGCGGCGTCAAAAACGACCGCAGCACCCGGATACGTGATCTGGCTCAAAGCAAAGAACGAAGAGCTGCCACAATCCAGATACCTCGCGCATCTAGTTTGCAGGTACAAACCAAAACCACTGGTGAGGCCAGCCCATAATATGACAATGGTTCCAAGTGTGATACCCATATTCGACATCGCATGAGGCATGGCAAGAACGCCTGCGCCTACGATAGTGTTGACCAAATTTATCACTGAAGATATCCATGATGCTGAGCCTTCAAGGCCATTCTGCTTCGTGTGTCGCGTGCGCCGTGACCGGCTCGAATTCGATCTCGAATCGCTGTCGCTACCATGTTCGCTCTGTATAGAGTTGATCGCAGCGTATGAGGCCATGATGGAAAGGCCAGAGGATGAAGCGAGTGACAGATGACAGATTCCTTCTTCTGGCCAAGTGCGACTAGGAGGTTATCGCATTGGTGGTTGATAGGGGCGGCAGAGCACGTCGGCGCTCTTCCTGGTATGTCTATGCGGCCGTTGAGGTGGTATCGCTATCCGCTATGGCCTGCGACGAGTGCTGTAGTTCGTGAAATGCTCCGTGAAAAGTGGTTTCGTGTGCTTTGCGTTGGGGCAGCGTGAGAAGGCGTGCAGGCCCTTGCCCGTTCGTCATTTTAGATCCCACGCCAGGCGGCCCGTCGATCGCGGCAAGCTCGAACGCTGCGTGGCGTTTGGCAGGCGACCAGGTAGGGAGGCCTAGATATACCAAGTAGACAATGCTATTTTCTACCTATATACCGCATTTCTACTATTCTATATCTTCTATACTCGCTAATACTCGCTATCTACTCGCTATCTATCGCAAGATGGGTCTACGTATTAATCTATTACTTTAAAAGCTTTAGATTACTACTTAAGTCTATAGCGGTACTTTAATAAGAGAGATTATTAAGTACTTAGAACGAGAAACCGGCCATTCTATATTAACTAAAATACTTTAACGAAGCCTTAGAGATTAGGAAGTCTATTATAAGTACTATATAGACTATCGCTTAATTAATAATATCGAGGCCTTAAAGATTAGGGTTACTTATACCTTCTATATTTTACGATTAACCGATACGGATACGATTATAATACTATAGGTAGATAGATTCGATATTAGATAG
>JAASFE010006214.1:317387-347166 GCA_013365205.1 Pseudocercospora cruenta
TTATCGCTATCCGGCTATAATCCTTTCTATAGCGTATATATATCCTTAAACTTAATAATAGCCTTATTCTTAAGCTACGTAAACTATTATTAATAATATAACTTAAATAAAACTACCTTACTATCGAGAGTAGTTAACTTAGCCTCTAATAATCTAATCCGCTCTTCGAGAGATATATTTTTAGCCTCCGTAGATTTAACTCGCGCCTATATCGCTACTAACTCGCTAATATCCTTATCTATTTCTTCGTCTTCTTCTATAATACTAGTAGTATAACTTAACTTACCCTTATACTTATAATAAGCGTAGATTAGTTTACCCTTAGTATTCTTAATATAGTACTTATACGAATCGCTAGGCCTCGTATAGTAGTAATATAGCGATAGGCTATCCTTACCCTTAAATATCTCTATAATTATATTAATAGCCTTATACTTACGGAGCCTATTTAACGCTACCTTCTTTATCTTCTTATCCTTAGTTTTAATTAATAGATCTTACTATATCTTTTCGCTATAGTATTAAAAGTCTTAAGTATTCGTAGTTTATAAGCGGCGGAGAGTTCTAAAACTATAAAAATTAGCTACGAGTTTATAATAATATACCGCGAGTAAGCTTACGAATATAGTAAAACTATCTCGCTAGTCTCCTTAATAGTCGCCTTAATAGCGCCTAAAGCTACTATAAGAATATCTACGCGCTAAATACTATTATAATTATTTAAAGTTATAGTAGAGTATATTAATATTTAAGTAGCTCTTAAAGTATAATATAGTTAATAGAAAGTATAGTAAGTCTAAGGTCGAAGATATAGCGAGTCTAAGTAAGCTTCGCGGCTATTATTAAGGTTGATATTATCGTGCGAAGTAAAGGGTTACGACTTAGAAGTGCTATTGTCCACTTGGTAGATCTAGGGCTCCGTCACCAGGCGTGTTGTCCGTGTGCCGAGCTGATCCATCTTCACTTCCTGCAGTCACCGCAACCGAGGCATGTGACAGCATCGAGATGGCTGCCACTGAAGGAACGGCCGCTCAGACGCTGTCGATGCTGGCGGAGCGGCTGCAGAGGATCGATTATGTGGTCAACGGAGATCAACACGACAACATCGAAAGCGGACCTCAAAACAATGCTTCGGCCAGCGCGCGTCTCCGCAACCTGGAGCGGACATTAAAGGCACTGGCAGCAAGGTCGCATGCCGTTTCGGACGTTTTACAACTCCAGAAGCATTATCCAGAGCTGTTTCACCCGACTGATCCACATTCTGTACCACGCAGTCTCGCTCCGGCATCTTTGGCACATTTGATCTTAGCGCATGAGTCGCTGTACAAGACGAGTTCGGTGCAGCTCTCGACGTTGAACGACAACAGCACCATTCCCGAATCTGCCCCTCTGGTCAAGCTTATCGGGATGCAGTCGCGTATCGACAAATTGGAAACCAAGCAGATAGAGCAGGCACAGGAGTTTGCGCAGTTAAGGGCAAGAAGTGCAAGGGCTGTGGAGAAGTATTACGAAAGCGGTGTGCTCCAGATGGGAGAACAGTGGACTGAGTGGGAAGAGAGGCTAAAAGACTGCGAGATCTTGGTTCGGAGGAAGGAAGCTGCAAAAAGACGCGAGGAAGGAGCGCCATGAAAGCCGCCATGAGCATCAACGGAGCATTCTATTGACAACGTGCAAATGGCTCAAGGACTGGAGGATTGAAGGACGACTTTGAGTCATGCATGTCATGCTGCATGCAAGAGGCTGAGGGAAAAGACGGCCACGCAATCGAAAGGAGATTGTCAGCAAATCCACGTTCTGCCAAATGCGCCGATATCCGGGTGTTAGAGACATGAGCTGGCATCAGCAAAGAGACATCACAGTGTCATAAATGATAGCCCGTATTCAAGACCTCACGCTGGAATCATGGTCGGCCTGACCCATTGCAGGAACCTCAGGGACCCTCGAGCAAAAGAATATCAGAGAAAATCGGATTCGAACCGATATCTCTCACAGGAGTAACATCCCACAATTTGCGATCAGGATCATAACACTCGTGGATTCTACGAGCTGAAGTCGATCAAGCCTCAGAATTGCGATAGTTGTTGACTGCGAGTGTTCTAGCCATTGAACTATCTCTCCCGCTGATTGGATGAATGTTGAGGTTCAGAAAGAACTGAAGAAGGCCAAATGGCCGGCAAAAAGAAATGATTCAATTGGAGGAAGTCCCGGATTCGAACCGTCGATGAAGTCAAGATACAGAACCACAAAATCGCCCGCCTGTTGCAACCATCAAAGCTATCCGCTCGAGACCCCTCGTGTCTTCTCACTGGACTACCTACCTCCTCGAGCTGTTCCTTGTTGGAAGCAGAGCACTCTCGCGACAATTCTGGTTGCTTCGTGGGCTTGGCCGAGAGTGACTGGAGTATCGCGGAAGCAGTATTTGACAACCTCGCCGCCTTGAGCGTCTCTTCCCACACGTCTTGCTCGTCATGAGCCCGAACGTCAGCCATGCGCGCACGTTGTGCACCAAGGTTGATCCGGCACAACAATGGGAGGCGGTGGCGCTTTCCGACGTTTTCGGCCAAGATTGAGATTCAGCATCAAAACGCCATTGATGATGCGCCATGATCTCCGCTGCGTTCGTGGTCCTTTCGCCTCCTCCAATTCACGCCTCAATCGTTCATTCTCAGCCTCTAGGTCCTGCGACTCTCCCAGTCGTCGCCTCAAGAGTTCATTCTCAGCTTCAAGGTCCAAGCTCTCACGGGCAAGATCTTGGTACTTTGACTTCGTCTTCTCTAACTCAACATCTTGTTTCTCGAGCTCGGAGTATAGGTACGAGTTATGCTTCTTGAGCTCTTGGTATAGTTGACGGCACTCCAGAACTGCATTGCCCCCCATGCGTCGTGATTCTCTGCCTAATTCCGTAGTGCTGTCTGCACGTCCCTTTGTGAATGGTATTGAGTCGTCTTGTGAGTTTCGGCGCTGCCGCCTTACGGATTTTCGAAGTGTTTCGCGCATGCTGGTGTCGATTTCGTTGTTTATTGGGAGAAGGTTCTGGTCAGTGAGGACAAAGTGCATATAATTAATGCTCGAGATAAGCTGTGCTCCTCTCCGTGCATACGACATGTACCAGCGTATGTCTTGGTTCTGTGCAAGACAGCTTGATGTCTCAAATAGATATGGAAGAACAGAAGCTGTGCTATGAGGGGACGAGTAGACTGGCTCACTGGAAACTTTCTATACAAATGATACATGCTGTTATACTATCGCGAACACGCGTTACTTCAACTCCGTCATCTCGTCATCCAGCATTTGCTTGAAGCTGAAAGGTTCAAATGCAACACCCTCGCCAATGAAATGTTTACTCATGGCTTCGACCCAGTGCAGACGAAGCGAGTGCAACATGGCTGACGTGCCCTCCATGACTACTAGAACAGCAATCGTGAGTGCGAACCAGACCACGAATGCGAAGAAGATGACAACAATGCCTGTAGCACCCTCGAAGGCGAATGCGTTTTTGAGTGTCATTGACCATAGCACGATTGAAAGCTGTTGATGCGCCAGCGATAAAGCCCAGAGACGGAGGTAAGATGCCGTGTGTGAGACACAATTCAGACAGAATTCGATAGTGTGGATGACTTGGTGAATCATGATCTCACTGAATTCAAACTCTTCGTGCTCGTCGCCGCCGATATCCTGGGTGATGACAGCGCCGTCAAGGTCCGACTCGGCGAAGCTTGGTCGTCCAGCGTCTCCGTTTGCGTGGTCGTCATCATCGTCCAAGGCGCTGACAGCAGTGGTCTCGCCGACGCCTCGATAGCCCTTAGCACGTGCGCGGTTGTGCTCCCAGCGGAGGTAAAATGGCTTGAGAAAGAGCATGATCGGGACTTGAATGACGGCGAGCAAGACAAGGACGACTTGAACACCGCCTTGGCCGGAGTAGAGTCGCTCCTCGACAGTGCCAGGGGACAAAAACATGTAAATCAACATGTTAAGCAAGTTCGGTGGCTGCTCGCCAATGGCGTACCAGTCGACACACCATTTCCAGACAATGGTCAGCACCAGGTAGCCGAAGATACCCTGGAAGAAAATCATGCCCGGAATGAAGTTGCCCCAGATGTCAATGTTGGACTTGAAATGTCGTGCGTTCACGTAGGAGAGGCAGAGCGAGTAGGTCATGTGTGCCCAGCCCATGATGATGGAAAGCTTCATCTTGTAGCTGTTGCTGAAGAGGAGATCGTTCTCGGTGTCGTGCCATCTCCAGTCCAGACCAAATGGGTAGGTGTAGCCCTCGACACGTTTAGCGCTGATGGTAGTCTTGTCGGGTACATAGTTGTCAGGGAACTCCCATTCCCACATACTGCTGAACAACGGAATCTCCTTTGAGAAGGCGTCGCAGTAGATCAGACCGGTGTACATCGAAAAGATACCCATCATCAGCATGATGTATCGTCCGTAGAAAGCCATGCCAAAAAGTTCGTCCTGCTTGCCTCGCTGAAGCGGCTTTTCGAAGATGATCATGGCAACGGCGGCAAGAGTCATGATGGCACCGTGACCGAAGTCACCAAACATGACAGCGAACAGGAAAGGGAAGGTAACGATTGTTGGAAGACCGGGGTTGACTTCGGTGTACTTGGCAGTACCGTAGGCATCGATAATGGTCTGGAATCCGAGGGTGAATTTGTTGGTCTTGTTGTAAGTAGGTGGTGTTTTCGAGGTCTTGATTTGGTTTACGATGGTTGGCACTGAGAGGCCAGCGCGCTCGTTGACGTCCTGCAGTGTCGACTTGATCAGGCCTAGAGAGCTAGTAGGACACCATGCCTCAGCGACGAGGGTTTTGCGTGCTGGATCGTAGGAGAAGCGATTCAAGGTCTGGTAGACGCTCTTTTCCTTCTTGATGACGATCATCCATGCGGCCAGAGATCGTCCAATCTGAGTGAGCTCGGCGTCAAGAGTGCGCTTAGTGTTGCCAAGCACGTTGCCCAAGTCCTGAAGACGGCTGTTGACCTCGTGAATCTGATCGCGGCGCAGCTCGCTGTTCTCGTCGACGTTGTAGATATCGGCACCCAAGCTCTCTGAGATCTTTCGAATCTTTGCAATGATCTCCTTTCCGTGCGCGAAGATAACGAAGACGTTCTTGTGGTGCTCCTCGTTCTTCTCTGGATCAATGATGGCGTCTGGGATTTCAGACTGGTTCATGTAGAGGTTGCCACGGAGCGTACGCCAGAGAATACGCTCAAAGGCACCCATGCGCTCGCGAGGGATGACACCGGCCACAAATCCGATGTTCATGACACTGAAGCTCTGCTGGCCACCCTCGGCAGATCCGTTTGCATTCTCGACATCGCGCAGCAGTGGCGCATCATCAGAAGAATCAATGGACTGTCTGATCTCCTCTGTCTGTCCGCGAGCACGATCGAAGAAGCCACCAGCCTCTCGTAAGACCCAGCGCCACTCAGTGAGCTCCACCTCGCGCTTCTTCAATGTCTCGTAGCTCTCGTTCAAGCTCTGAATGCGCTGCTCCAGCTGCTGGCTACGGTCGGCAAGTTCGTCAATTTCGGAGGCAGAGGGAGCGGCAATGGCATCGCTGAATTCGTATATGGAGCGCATCTCAATGCTGTTCTTTTCGATCTGCGAGCGGAAGTAGTTGAGCTGCCGTTCGACGTTGTCCAGCCGGCGGATCTCCTGGGTAAAAGTACGCTGGAAGGCGGTCGTTTCGGGGTTGAGCTATACATTGTCAGTATCAAAAGCTATCCGAAGCCTGCTGTAGCTACTTGACGATGCATACGTCTCTGAACTGCATGACACCGAGCTCGCCCAGCGCGGACACGACCTCCCGCCCTATCTCGTTGGCGACATAGAGCTGGGTCAAGGTCATGTCCTGCGACCGGAACAGACTCTCGCTGCTGGACGCCATCTTTGCTGAGCCTCTCCTGCCCCGGAGAAGAGGTCAACGGCGCGGTGGTGATGGTGATGGGGGAGGAGGGGTGGTGGATGTTTTTCAAGTTATTCTCACTGAGCTGTCGCCTTCGAAGACGTCGTTTTGCCAAGCCTCCATGCTGGCCTGAAGCGGCTAGCGTGGCAGTGCATGTTTAGCCACCCTTGTATTGACACTTTCTCACAGACGATACCATGGACATCTCTTCACCACCGGCACATACGATATGATGGGCAAGCACGAGGGCTTCTGTTAGCCATTTCCAGATATGAACATACCACGTTGATTTCGGAGAAACTTGGTCGACTCCACCGGAGCAGTTTCTCTCGGCACGACTGAACGTATACCGTATAAGCCTGTTCACTACCTACTCAGTCAGGATTACGATGTCAGTCTCGCGAAGCATATGCTGTCTACAGCGCCCTCCACGAGGAGGAAGTGATGGGAGCTCGCATCTTGAATCTTGATACAGCAGTCGGCTGTCGGCACGAGTCGCGATACTCGACACGCGACAGGCTCGTTGCTGCTTGCGATCGCAGTGCTGTACATCGGAGAGAAGGCCACCCGCTGCCTCGTCCATTAAGTAATCCTCGCTTCTTTCCAAACGAGCACGAATGTCGTCAGTGACGTTGAAGCACATCCTCGATGGAACGTGGCTATGTTGCGCAGGAACTCGGCCCACGTGGAACTTACGATGCCGGTAGGATTCAGAAACCGACGCGCTGCTCACCACATGTGATTAGTCTTGCGCTGGACCTTGCATCGGCCGCAAAGGTAGGACGTTCGAGCATTGACTCGTTCACAATGAGTTCTCCAAGCTACAGCAAAGTGGGGGCATGCTGCAGGCCACTTTGTACACTGCCGAATCGCAACAGCTTCCTCGGTTGCATTCCTCCAAAACATATATATGTAACGCTGACACGACAGCTACGAGGAAGTCAGAGATACAGGACCACTGAGCCAGCACTATCTACTACATACCATTTGAACCTCAAGTAGCGGTCAAGAACAAGAATATCAAGAAACACATTCATTGTCAAATCAGGAAACAGTACATCAGGACTGGATACAATTTAGGCATCTCGAACATTCAAAATTCCAAGCTTTCAAATCCTCACACCCTTCAGAATGGCCACAGCGGACGTGCTCCAGAAAGTCGACCTCCTGGGGCCACAACAAGAGCAGGTGAATCTCCACGCAGAGTTCGAGAAAGCACCTCAATCTCCAACATCATTCGACCCTGTAGCCTTGAAGCAAAAGTACATCGAGGAAAGAGACAGACGACTGAAGCAATCAGTATCAGGTATCGACCAATACCAACTCATCGAGGAGAAAGGCCAATTCGCGCATTACCTCAAGGATCCATGGTGTGAGCCATTTCAAAGAGACCCTGTCTCAGAAGTAGATGATGTAGTGATCGTTGGCGGCGGCTATGGCGCACAACTGGTCGCTGTTCGGCTGATAGAAGCCGGTGTCAAGAACATTCGCTTGCTCGAGAAAGCAGGTGACTTTGGTGGCACTTGGTACTGGAATCGCTATCCTGGAGCACAATGTGATATTGAGTCGTACATTTACATGCCACTTCTCGAGGAGTTGGGATACATGCCAACTGAGAAGTACGCATATGCTAGCGAGTTGCTCGCTCACTCTGAAAGAATCGGCAAACGGTATGGCCTATATGAGCGAACACTTTTCCAGACCGAAGTTCACGAGATGCGGTGGGATGAAACATCAAGTCTCTGGATTGTCAAGACAGATCGCAACGATGATATCAAGAGTCGCTTCATCATTCCGGCTGCGGGACCACTTCATCGACCCAAGCTTCCCGGAGTCAAAGGCATCGACAAGTTCAAGGGAAAGAGCTTCCATTCCAGTCGATGGGACTACAAGTACACAAAGGGCCACAATCGTGGAGACTTGACGGGCCTCAGCGATAAACGTGTCGCTGTCATTGGAACCGGCGCCACAGCAGTCCAAATCGTGCCCAACGTAGCAAAGTACGCAAAAGAAACCATCGTTTTCCAACGCACTCCCTCATCGATCGACGTCCGAGGCAACCGTCCCACAGATCCAGCCTGGGCCCAATCCCTCAAGCCGGGCTGGCAAAAAGAACGAATGGAAAACTTCAACATCATCGTCAACGGAGGCGTCCTCGAAACCGACCTCGTAAAAGACGGCTGGACCGACATCCTCCAAAAGCTCCTCGCCCGCGGAGCAGCCAACCCCGACGACCCCGAAAAAGCAGCAGCAGAACGTCAAATGGCCGATTTCGAAAAAATGAACGAAGTGCGTGCACGCACCGACTCAGTAATCACGCAAAAGAAAGAAACTGCCGACGCCTTAAAACCTTGGTACAATCAACTCTGCAAACGTCCCTGTTTCCACGACGAATACCTACAAGCCTTCAACCGCGATAGCGTTCATTTAATCGACACTCAAGGCTCCGGGATCACGGAAATCACAGAAAAAGGTATAATCGCCAACGGGCAAGAATTCGAAGTCGACTGTATAGTTTACGCCACGGGATTCGAATTAGCGACTGAATGGTCTCATCGTTCGAATATGGAAATTTATGGTCGTGGTGGTCAATCCATTACAAAATGTTGGCGTGAAGGAGCTCGGACTTTACATGGTTGGACAACTCACGGCTTCCCGAATTGTTTCTGGATACAAATCGTTCAAGCAGCTTTGACTCCGAATTTTTTGCATGTTACTGGAGAACAAGCGAGACATTTGGCGTATGTGATTCAGCAAATTTTCAAGCGGAGGATCAATACGCTTGAGCCGACGGAGAAGGCTGAGGAGGAATGGGTGAAGACTATTGAGGAAATGGCGGGTTTGAGGACGAAATTTTTGCAGGAGTGTACGCCAGGGTATTATAATAATGAAGGAAGTCCGAGTAAGACTGGTTCAAGGAATGCGAGTTATGGTGGTGGTAGTCCGGCTTTTCTCAAGATTTTGGAGGAGTGGAGGGATGAGAATAAGTTGGAGGGGTGCGAGGTTAGTTACTTGAAGAATTAGTGGGATAGTGGACGGTTTTCGGATCTTCAATGATGCTATGTCGTTAGATATTCAAAGAACATTTCTGCTATCATAACTAATTCCATTGTCTCCATTCTTAGTTTGAGCTTTTGAGCTTGTGATGTCTAAGAGCTTCTATTGCCCATCGGTTCGAACGGGAATGCAGCGGCTGTGATGGCCATGACGATGTAGAGCGCCGCACAAAGGTAGATTGGGACAGGAGTTGATGTGTCCGCGTAGCTTTGAATTGTCAGTGAATGATAAGTGTGGAGACAGTGGGGCTTGGAAGCTTACTAGGCAATGACGGCCGACATAATACCCATGATTCTATTGAAGCCGATAGATATGCCATTGCCTGTACCGCGATGTGCTGATGGCAGTACCTCTGGAGTGTACGCATAAAGTGTGCCGTAGTAGATATTCTATGAACCAAGACGTAAGTAAATGAGCAAGACGGGATGCTCGAGCGTGGGCGATCAAGTTGCTCAACATTGTTCGAAACGGTGTTCGCAGGCTGCTGAAGTTCCCCAGTCTGAATACGCCAAAGGTGCTGTGCAAAGTTGTACATTCGGTTTTGGAGCTCAATGGCCTCGGAGTCCTCAAAGCAATGGTCGTGTCAAGGTCCCTGGCCAGCCTATGTGGATGAGCCTGCTTTGCGTTCTGTCAGGTAGTATCGTACTACATCTTTTTGACCGTTGTCCATAGACACAGAGCTTTGTAGGTGCTGACGGGTCTAAAAGCATTTGGTGCTAGGCTCACCACCCAGACAAGGCAATCAAATGGGCACTTAAATCCTCGGCAATGCGGCAGCCCCACAGTTGAGCTGCTCCAGGTATTATGGGCACGATGCGTCTTGCTTCGTGCGGTGATAGGCCCACCACCCAGACAATGGCACGACTGATTGAATGGTCCAGATTACGCATAGCCAGTCCAAGGTTGGGTGTTGAGGTGATACCAGCACAGCGAAGGCCCGCCACCCGGACATCTGGAAGTCACTTGGAGAGCGACGATTTTTTTCTTTCGAAAGATGTTCTCTTGCCATACATACGGTCGTATCTGCAATGTAAAGATGGTGGTAGTAAAGGAAGGGGATGCACTTACGAGGCAGAAGCTGATGGCACACGTAAACCCCAGATTTTCTGCGTTGGACTTCACCTGCGTGTATGCAAAGAAGGCCATCGTGACCAGTGCACCGATGATCTGTATGCATTTAGCAATGGGCAGATGCGGTCAGACTGATCAATTGACTTACCATCGTTCCTCGGCGTCCCCACAAGAACTTCGATCGACACATGTAACCGGCCAAGATCGGAGATGGAATTGAGCACAGATTGGCGATTGCGTAGTTACGCCATCGAATGCTGTCAGGTAGACCACCTAAGGCGGCACCACGTGTTTCCAAGTATGTCGGCAGGAACACGTTATAGAGTGGGTAGGCAAGACCTGCCGTTTCTATCAGTATCATCGCGCCTCTGCACGCACACTGTATTCCTTACCAATGAGCAGCCACGACCACCAGATGAGCACTGTGCTGAGTCCAAGCTTCTTCGTAGCAAATAGTCCTTTTAAGTGCATGCCAACTTCAGCAAACGAAAATCGCTTGGAAGCATGTGCCGAAACAGAGCCTCGTCGTTGTCCTCCAGTGACACCACAGGCCTCCATCCGCTCCACGGTCAAGTCGCAAGGTCGGTTGTACTTCTTCGCGATGAACTGAAGAGTCTCCACGACTTCGGCATCTCTGCCTTCGCCGACCAGGAACTTTGGTGTCTCACGCAGCCGAATGATTGTCACACGAGCAAGACTCATAGCCAGGACCAGCGCACCATTAGTGAACCACATGTAACGCCAACCTGCGTTGGTCTTCCAATTGCAAGGAATGCCAGTGTCTGCAGGATATCCTGGGCAGGAGAAATTTGGCATGTATGCCCAAGCGAAAAGTCCAGCAATGAGTTGGCCGACACCCCACCAAGCTGCCATTAGCGTGAGCAGCCATTGGTCTTTTGAGGGTAAATATTCGAGAAAAACTGCTGTATCCAGGACAAGATTGCCGCCGGAGCCAAAAGCCGCGAGGGATACGAAGAGTCCAAGCACTACCCAATTCGGACTGGCTCCGGCAACAATACAGAAGACTGAGGACAAGAGCAGCGAGATATTGAATGCGTACTTGCGTCCAATTACATCTGCACTCAAACCCCAGAACAATGCTCCGACAAGCATGCCAACGTATGCTGCGATAGTCATCCCGTTGGTGAATGATGGTCTAAACTCGTAGGCAGCATTTGTTGCAATGATGGATTATATCAGCAGAATGAGCGAGTCAACTGCGTATACAAAGCCATTGAGCACAAACAGCTTCCACTGATATGGTGTCATTCCGATTTGATCGATGGCGTTGTTGACCAAATGCATTTTTGCGTTCAGAACTGGGTCCACATCTTCAAGGGCAAGCAAATCGCCTTTCCCGAGCGAGATCTCATCGCTGTGTCGCTCTTCCGCCGTGGTATCGTAGGTCGGCGCGACCTTGGTCTTGTCATCGCTGTAGTCTGCCATTGCGTCTAACTCGATACTGTGATTGCTCGAGGAGCCGATGAGTGGTTCGGACTCCACTGCGCTGGCAGATGTGTCCCGAGAGGAATGAAGGAAAGGGAATCAGGCAAATCCGATAGAAACGACGTCGCGTGCGCGATCGCGTGCCTATAGATCAGCGCAGGAAGAGGAGCTCGAGGAAGCTTGTCCGCAGCGTGGTTCTTGCGTTTCTAGGAAAAAACGGATCATGCGGCCGACAATGGTGCATACGAATGGCCGTGCAGATACCAAAGCTGGAGACCAGATAGCGCGATCCTACTTTGGAGTGCTGAATGGCACGTGGGGTCAATATCCCGTCTGTAGGGCTCTGCACATGTCGTGCGTGTGATGTTACTAGTACATGGAGGGACTTGGTCTCTGGAGCAGATCCTCTCAGCCAGCTGTGCCTTCTGTATGGTCGCCACTATCCTGGCACGCGACGAACAAGAGCAGCTTGCATTCTTCGGGCAGTAATAAGCGCCTCGGCAGCGGCGAAGAGGTGTTGGTGTGTTGGAGGATGATGCTGCAGCGGAGAGCGGCATGCAGCTCGCCTGATGTTCTCCATTCACTGCTGCAGAAGTCGTGGGTAAGAAGGGAGCAAGTCGGCGAAGAACTCGCTATGCATGTTGCAGCATCGTTCATCGGATCTGACCTGCCCAAGATTCTGGATAGACATAATCGTCTATAATCTGAACATTGCTCCATGGCCAGGTATAGACTTCTGAAGTCGAAATTTGTCCATCTGGGTGACAATGTGGTTGTCGCAAACGACCGATCCAGGAAAAGCGTCAGGTCCAAGCTCTGGTATACTTTTCTCCTTCACGGCGCTGCCGACCTCTCTTGACTTCCGGATTACTCGTACAGGCAGCGGTGCAAGTGATGGCAGATGGGCGTGTTACATTGCATCTGACATTGTCTTTGAGCAGGTCCCGACCCGACTCCAGGGCGGTCGCGACTGCTGGACGCTGCAAGCTGCGACGACGACCAGCGAATATCGCTGTAGAGCCCTCAGCTTTCTTGGAGATCAAGAAGACCAAAGAGCGCAAGATTCCAATATCGGCAAAATCCAAGCTTTCATGCAGCTTCGAAAGAGAGAACGGATAGGGCTTCAAGTTTTCTAACACGACATAAGTTCTATCCACCAGACACAATTACATCTTGGGTAAAAGATGTGGACATCAGGTTAGTTCTAAGTACCACCTTGCTGTACATCCAAGCACTTTCAGAACTTCTACTTTGCAGCAAGACCCGTCGCAAAATAATCAAGGTAGAACACTCTATGACAGTCACCTCCTCTCCAACTGTGTGAATAGCTTGTGTTCATCTAGCTCTTGACATTCAAACAGTAATCACCCAGCCGTGCTCAGGCGCGAGCGGGGCACCGGAAGCGAACATGCCTCTTCATCTCTTCTCCGCCTGCAACTTTCGTTGCCTTTACGATCAACATTTGTAGGTAAAACATGGCATCGTCGACTCTGACAGAAATCTTCGGCAATGGCAACAATGCCTACTTCTCGAATGGCAACGTGGACAGATTGGCCTTCTTACGCATCCAGAACGATCTGCTCGACAAAGCCTCTACGCATCCAAGTGCGAGATACCTCACTTTCGAGGAATTGAATGCATTGAGGGACGAGAATGGCAAATTCAGCTATTTGAGCCATCCTGATCTCCGGGATTACATTGGGCGGCCCTATGCGAAAGACGAGAAGACTCAGATTCAAGACTTTGACCCGTCTGAGCACCATCCGACACTTGTCTTCCTCGGCCTAGATCTGGAAGACGCAGGTACTAGCCAGGCTGCACAAGTTGGAGCGTATCGAGGAATTCCGTACTTTGCTTTGGACGTAAGCTCTTCTCACTACGATAGCTTGAAGACCAAGCTGGCAGAGAAGGGCAGGAAGCACACTCCCACCAGAGTAGATCTTCAGCTTTCACATAACAACTCCGCAATACTCAGTCATGCACGATCTGTACTTGACTGGAATGCTCGCAATCGATACTGCAGTGCCTGCGGCGGTCGGACTCTATCAACTCACGGAGGTGCGAAAGTTGTCTGTCCTCCTGCAGACGCTGGAGTCAAGCGTAAG
Organism: Pseudocercospora cruenta; assembly: GCA_013365205.1. Lineage (NCBI taxonomy): Eukaryota > Fungi > Ascomycota > Dothideomycetes > Mycosphaerellales > Mycosphaerellaceae > Pseudocercospora > Pseudocercospora cruenta. The sequence goes on from JAASFE010006214.1 coordinate 330,981, forward strand.
AATTGCCCTACGAGAACTGGACTCCACAATCAAGCATTTGGACGCACAGATCCTACAGTCGTCATTGCACCCATCTCAGCAGATGCAAAGCGTATCCTCCTAGGACGTGGTAATAGATGGCCTGAGAACTACTTCTCCGCGCTTTCGGGCTTTGTTGAACCAGGCGAGTCTCTAGAAGTAGCTACACGCCGAGAGGCTTTCGAAGAGACTGGTGTTCGAATAGATCGTGTTCAGATTCATTCATCACAGCCTTGGCCATACCCTAGCACTCTGCTGATTGGTGCGATGGGACAATGCGTTCCTGGCGGAGAAGACATCACCTACCCCGAAAGTGAGCTTGAAGAGGCAAAGTGGTTTGAATTGGCTGAAGTCGAACATGCCTTGAATAACGGAGCAAATGCCATGTGGGAGCCACCGATCAAGGGCTATGTTGGCCCAAGAGTGCCTCCACCTCAGCTCATGGCCCATCAGCTGTTGCGAGGAGTACTGCGACTTTTTCACAAGTGAGCATTCAAGCACAGTTCCTGGTCCCTTCAGACGACTTCACCTCACCGACCCACGTCTCCAGCCTCATTAGCGATTAATATTGGCCTGCTCACTATCAAATGTTCGACTGACATTCACTGCTCTGCTGAAACGAGCTCAGCTCAGGGCTGCTCAAAGAACTTTCGAGTGGCGAATGAACATCAATACTCCTCGCTCCGACCTTCTACCGACTCTTGTTCTGCCTGTGGAGCCGTCCCTCCATTCACAAGCGCTATACGAGTACACAATGGCCTTGTTCAGCTGGGAGATGTTGGAATGAGAAGTTCAAATAGTCTCACAGGCCCAGGAAAACCCATCATTACTTGCCACACCTCGAGGGAGAAGAAAGTCCATCTATTGCAGATTCATCTTCATCGACTGCGTCTGTCGCATCTAGCTTCCACCAACAATGACGACCGGCCCTCGCAAGTCTTTCTATCTCCACCCGAACATGCAGTTCACGCACCACACCGATCTGGAGACAAGGATCCATGTTTCTCCTGATCTACCATTCTACGCCCTCGACTTTGTCTTGCAGACGCCTACAGCAGTCCCTGCACGAAAGCGAGACATCCTCACCTCAGACCGAGACAGCAGACCATCTGGCCAGACTCGCTACGTCGATTCCGACTTTGTCTTGATCGCGCACAACCTCCGAGCGAGAAAGCTCTGGTCTTTTGTCAAATGGTCTCTACGTATCTACAAAGTACTCAGCTTGGTGACATGTATAGCAGAGCCTATCCGAGTTCGAGCACCCAGAGTTTCATTTCGAAAGAAGGTCTTTGCAGCGAGACTAGCTGATAACTTGTATAGTGGTCGATGGTGGGTAGAAGGAGATGAGACTGGTGGGATTGCGGAGACAGTGGCGTTGGATGTATTAAAGATGCTGCGGAGTTAAGGCATAGGAGAGATGGATATGAGTTGGTGCTGTGGCTAGAGGGCTTTGCTGGCAAAGCTCTTTTGGTCCAGGTATCAGTTGTAGCGAAGGCGTTTGAAGTTCGGCATCCTTAAGTGACAGGCAGGCGAGGTGCGAAAATGGCAGAAGAAGGGCTTCATCTGCGCTTTTGATTGGGTAGACGTGTTGAAAAGAGCATGCATTATCGGGTATCTAGTGTAAAAGTGCATGCTACCTAGAAGCATGTCAAGACCCCGAAAATCGATGCTCTTCATCGCTACTTCCGCCAGCAAACTCGATCTACCATTACTCAGAGCTCCAAGCTGGCGACACGGCCACGAGCTGTGAAGCTCTCATCTCCAAGCTCCGGACTCGCACCCCGACGACGCACAACGATCTCTTCGCCGATATCATGATCCTCTAAGCCGTCGACTGGTGGGATAGCTTTCTCATGGTCTTGCTCATCCTCAGAGGCAGACTTGTCCTCCTCCTGTTCTTGCTCGCCCTCAAAATCTGCCTCTTGGAAGCATTCGTCATCGTTCAGCGTCTTCGAGGCAATTCTGGCACTTCTTCGAAGCCCAGCTGGCGCTTCAGGCGGGAGCTCTGCATCGCTGGTAGTTGGAGGCGCTGATACATTGTCCTGCTCGGGTACATCATCCTCCACAGGCAAATGCTCCTCAGATGAAGGTTCTTCAAGCTCTTCTGACTCTGACTCAATGTCTCCTTCAACTTCCAGCACAGGGAATTCATCCATGAGCTGCCACTGATTGTTTTCGAGTAGTGCTCTGTTTACTTTGCCTTGTTGCGCATCCTTGAGAGCGGCGTTGAAGTGCTTGAGCACCTTGAAAAGCGTGGCAGTGCTCTGCTTCTTGGTGTCGCCTGGAAAGCCCGGATACTGGCTGTCGTCGACGATCTTACGATGCTCCTTCTTGAGCTCGAGATCTTGAACCAGGATATCGGTAACACCACGAAGCTCGAAAAGCGAAGCCATGCCTGGCATGAGACCTGGATTGGCTTTCTCTACATTCCAGGTGATCGTTCCATTCCAATGCTTACGCCGCATTTTCTCATAGAGCTGATTCGACATGACAACCCGTAGTCTGGACAGATTGACCAGCTGTTTGAGGGCAGGATATGCGAGATCAACCAAGGCAATTCCGCCAACGGAGCTGCTGTCATACTCCAACGTGATATCTGCGAGCGATTTGAGGCGGTCTGGACCAAGGCTTAGGGTGAATGCCTGGAACTGCGTCGAGTAGTAGAATATGAACGGAGTGTTGGCGTAGAAGACACCGACCGCTTCGTCGTATATCTGTCTACAAGCCAGTAGGACGGAGAGGGCAGAATGCGGTATAGCTGCTCGTTGTTCACCTCTTGGGTTCTTTGGCGCAGAGCTGGGCAGCTTTTTTGAAGGGTGTACCGGTCCAGGAACGTAGAATAACATGTCGTAGATGCGGTTTCGCAATTCCGGTGGCAGGCCGAGAAAGTCGAAATGATTCTGCTTTGGCATGCTTCTGCCTCCTCTGGCTTTCTTCTTGTTCTTGCTCATTACTTGGGCATTGGAGGAAGACACAGCGGTGATCTTGGGCAGGACATACGTGAGTAGTGCGCCGTTCTTTAGTGGGCCACCATGCTCGTCGCGTTCATATTTCCTCTTGCGTTTCATGAAGTTCACAGTGCCAATGCCTGACAACGACATCAGAGTGCCAAAAGCAGGGAAATGAAAGATCGTGAGTGCCTCTTGCGGTGTAACATCTCCTGTGCTGAAATTAGGATACCGTTGTCGGACGTATCTGTCGCTTTTCGAGACGGATTTTTCAATCATCTCGGCCTCGTCAACCTTCATGTTCAACTCCTGTAGTCCTTTCATACGTCGTATCTCAGCTAGGCCGTAGCTCACACCTGATGCGAACGGATCCCAGTCACAGGTAAGCTGGCGGATGAGGTAGACGTGCCGTGGCCACAAACAGTATGTCAGCATGCCGATGGCCATACTTTCAACCTCAAAATGGTTCTCGCCGAAGAAGATGGGTGCTGCTTCCCTGTCCGCTCGTGATGAAAGCTGAAGGAGGGGAGGCATCTTTTTGCCCTGCTTCTCTTGCTTCGATTTCCTGCAGATTTGTCGGAGCTTAGCTTCGGTGATGTGATATTTCTTGACGAGGTGTAGTCGATAGATCTTATCGCGAATGTTTCGCGGCAAATCCCAGAAGTCGGCCATACTGGCGTCCGAGGGGCAAGCCTGAGCGTTGTCGCTGTTCTCGCGGCCTCGATGTCGATGTTCTCAAAGTTGAGAAGTAGTGGGTCGCGTTCGACGAAGAAGTCGCGCTTCTGCCTAATTTTGAGTGTCTCGTCACTTGGAGAAGGCACGCGTCTCTCACGCGACTTCGCGCATGTGAAGCCAAAGTAGAAATGAGGAAGAGTTACCAAAACATCTCACCATGCGCATCTCCAAGCACTCTAGATGGCTCTCATCTTCCGGCGCTACTCTAACAACGCCCCGTAAGGATCTCCTATAGTTCCACAAGATCTATTCGTCCGCCAAGATGAGATGCCGTGAGAGCCAGTGTTTGCAGAGCGCGCGACTGCAGGATGGAATGCCCGCAAGAGAGCACTCATCACTCATCACTCCATCTGAGATCCCATCGTGATTGCCACTAGCAAAAGAGAGTGCTTGACAAGGCCTCACTTTGCGAGTCCATCTCCTACGCGCTGCACCAGAATCAGTTTCCTTCGCGGAATTGCGTACGATGTGCGTTTTCTGATCTTGCCATGTGGACTACGAGAATGGTCTACGTGAAGATCTCCCATTTCCCACGACTGCGAGACGAACGGAGAGCCTCCCCACATTCGACATCATGAGATGCTTCGCAAGTACGGCATTGCGGAGAATGTAGGATTCTCATGGCGAAGTAAAGTCATCAACGTTTCTGAACCAGGGTGATGCCAACGGCATTATACTATGCTCGACGGTAAAAGCATGGCAAGTACGGTGGAAAATGCCCAGCCACGCGACCCTTGGCAGCTGAACAAAATCAGCGCTGAATACAATGGTCGGCTCGAGCCTCGATAGTCCAGAGAAGCTGGGGTTTGTATCAGCAAGTGTAGTGAGCTGACGGATGTGCTCGCGAAGTACAACCCAGCACAGCGCGCCTCTCAGACAGAGCCCCAGAGGCAGCCGTGCAAGATACTGGTGTCCAATGGCTTTCCCAGAGCATCTAGCAAGATGAATGATGAAGCTCTAGATGTTTCCAGAAAGGATCGCCTGCCATGTGGAAGCAAGACTCAACGCAGTGAAGAACCTCGGAAAAGGCGAAAGATATCTCGGACGAGGTCCATACGTCCGTTCATGATCTGTATCGAGAAAGACCAATCGAACACAGAATCTTTGGCATCGTACTGCGTTTATCTTGATCTGAACAGTGCTCGATGCCATCATCAACAATCAACCCCGTCGATATCTGTACAAGGTGCGATTGATGCCATTTGGTCGTAAGATCGTGATCGGTCCTGCACCTCTGGACAGATTCTCAGCCGCAGTCCAAGGATGTTGCACAGGTCCGAGACTCGAGGAAGGTTTCCAGACCTGGCCTCACTTCTTCAGAATGCGGCGGGAATCACAGAGCATCTCCAAACAATTCTCGAGGTCTTGCCCGCGCGATCTCGACGACATCATCTGCACGAGTCAGCAAGGTCGTTTTCTCCACAGAGGCAAAGGTAACCTCCACACCTGGCTCCAGAAGCACGACTTGAACTAGATCCCTCGTAGTCCCCTCGTATCAGCAAAGTCGACACACCTTGAATACAGCCTAGATCCAGTAGCACGGGCCGTGTCTGGCGTGGTGTAATTTAGGTTCGCCCATCCGAGACATATCTTGGGCAGGCACGTTGTGGCTTCCAGACACACTCCTGACTGGTCAAGATCAGATCTCAAATACCAAAACCTATACATACGGAAAGATCTCCGCGCGCCTGGAATCCTCTTCCGATCTCCGGCGGCGCTACAGGTGACATTGAGGCTGCAGTTGGTGGTGATGTGATGTGCACGCTCAGCCATTGACGGAGCTGGTCGAAGCGACTTGGCTGTCCTGTTCCTCTGCGGATGGGAATCGTTTCCAGGTTCCGAGCTCCAAAGACCATGCAGTCAGTGTTCTCGCGTGTATGGCAGCACAGGCTTGCTGGCTTCGTGTGAATTTTCATTGTTCGCCATTTTGGCTAGCCGCAGCCGTGACCGTCTTTTCAGCATTGTCGACAGCCGATCGCTCTGAAGGGTTCGAACATACGCGCGCCGTAGAATGACAGCTCTTACTGCGCCCGTAGGACTCTCCTTGCGCCCTACGTTGTTTCGGGAAGAGGCGATCATGACTGGTCTTGTAGAATGGTGAAAGTGGAGCAAGACCAAGAAAGAGATCTGAGGCAGAAAGCTGCGCATCGAACCGGTGAACGGAGGGATACGAAATGTGCCTGAAGATATCGTACAGTCAGTGCTGCCAACAAGATTGGTCCAGAGGGGCTGCCTACACCCTCCCACGGTGTTTCGCTTCAGCGTTGGCCATTCTGGAGCACATCGTTGGCACTGCTGGGCCCATTCGTTCTCAAGTTTCCACCAAGCTTCTCATCCCAGGTCGTCAGGCGCACTTCTGATGAAGAGTGTCTGGTCGGGTCGGGACAAACGCCATCATCCTCATCGATGTCATGAGCGGCCGGTGCGTGCGCATTGCTGCAAAACGTCGGAGGCGTTCTTGCTGCCGCGTCGGTGCAGTACTCGTGTATGATTCTCCAGTGTCCACATCGCTTCCTACAAGATCTCGTCAGTGATGTGAACGGTAAACGTGTAAAGACCACTTACCAAGTCAAAAGGACAGCGTAGCACATCGCGACGATGTATTGGACGATCTCATTTATCGGGGATCTACTATAGTAGCAAAGTTCAGTGCTGTTGCAAATGTGGCGCTGTTAGCATTTCCGTCTTACCAATATACGTAGTAGCGTTCCCAGATTGATTGTAACTCTGCAACACCTCGAATCCTCTGTCGGTGACCTTCAGTCTGTATTTATCGAGAGTCTGCTCTCGGATGGGACTGCTTCCTCCACGCCCAGCTTCTCCACATCAAGCGGCCTCTGACGGTGTTCGTCCCGGCGTCACCGGTGCAAGGCGTTGTTTTCTGCCTACGTGCAGTGATTGTGGTGTAGTGCAAGAGCGAGAGGCTTGGATCTAGAACCCGGCACTCCGCAGCGGGAGCCGGACCAGAAGAAAACGTCGAATCGCGAGTTGTTATTAGCACTCGTCACACAAGGACAATATGCCAGATGGGGGCAATAAGCAAAATGTTTTCAATCTGGAGCTTGGTGGACTGTATGCAAAAGTTGTAGGAATGTAAGGGCTCGGAGCATTGTGCGGCCGCGGCCCACTAAGTACTCATTGACTGTATCGATTCGGTGCAGCCCAACAGTCGACAGAAGCAGATTGCTGGAGTAGTCTCACTCCGTAGACCAAGGAGCTGCCGGAGAATATCATAGCCTTGCAGAGTGTTGGTATGACAACCCTTTGCTCTTGGCTAGTTGGAGTCTTACAAGAAGGAAAGACAGGATATCGCATAGTTCACGCCAAGCACAGGTGTAGCACGGTAGACCTTTCCGAGCTTCCAGGATCCGGGGCGCGCGCGCTTTCCGCTTCGGTAGACACGGGCCAAACTCCCTGTTCTTAGAGTGTCCGAGGATATTGTCTGCCCTGTCCGAGCATCGTCAGCCCTTCACACGATTTGATGCCCGATGCAGAGAGCTGAAAGGCACACCAAGCGGTATCTAGTCAACAGCGTCGCATGTTCCTACGCATTGTCCATCCGTCCGAGCCCGACGCTTGGTAGGAACAGGCGTAGCCTTCGTATGCTGAGTTTTCTTTCCAACAACTGACTTTATCATTATGCAGCTGGAAACATCCACTGCTTCACCAAACGTCGGGCATAGATGATCGCATTCGAGTGCGAAAACTCTAGTGATCGAAGCCGGAAGGTGTATGTCTTATTTCCGGTGTTGTAAGAAGTCAAATGAGTCTGTCACGCACTGGGTCGAAGTACTGTCGAAAACTGCTCGCGACACCATCAGCTACAATCATGCGTCAGTCCCGCCAGCGTTGCATATGTTGAAATGCGTACGATTGACCTCTTTGAGTTCGTTTTCGGCCAACTCAAGATGGTCGACGACGGAGGTCAGAGTTGCCGAGACAGAATTCGGATTGTCGCTGCGAATCTTCTGTCTGCCATCGCGATCTAGGGGTCGAAGGTGTGATGTGTCAGTGAAATGGTTTGATGGGTAGTCATTCCACCCACGAGCATACTTACAGCGAAAGACATGCCACAACATCCATCTGATAATCCAATTCGGAATCTCTGGCTGCGCGGCATCTTGACCGAGGTCATAGAGAGGCCTCGTGACGGCCTGAGCAGTCTCATATATGTGGGGGACTTCTGCATCCATGGTACTCTCGTCGATTTGCGAAGTGCTATAGCAAGGGACTGCTTCGCTTTGTTGATTTCGTGCAGCCAGAGTGGCAATGATCCTTCTTCTACCCTCACTCGCTTCTAGCTGCTTCAAGTTATCATCGTGCAAGACCAGATCTGCAGATTGGTGAAAGTAGTGTTACCTTCATCAGATTGTACATTCGTCGATGTACAATATTGTTCATATCAAGACCCAGATGTTTGAGCAACCTCGCCTTCGAGTCGCTGCGAGGCAACGGCGCAATGGCAGGTGCCATTATCGTGATGGGACTGAATCAAGGGCAGGACTGAAGATGTTCACGGCTTGCCTGGCTGGTTTTTGAGCTTCGGTAGCTAACCTTATCCTCATCGCCAACTTAAGTGAGAATCGGAGTGTAAGCCACGATTTTGCGTGCAAGGCAAACGTGCATCAGTCTGCGGGCCGCCAGCAGAACCGCTATCAGAGGTGCCAACCACATCATGAGGGTGTCATTCAGACACTTTCTGCCAGGTGAAGGTCATCGTCTTCTCAGGTACCGAAAGAGTGGCGCATCCTGAGCGTGGATCTAAAGGCGCCACGAACGCTCCACTGCATTGTTTGTCTCAACATCTGCTGTGCAACGAAGCTATATCTCCGTCGTGACCTGTTGAATTTCGTCGCCAAATCCTTCACTCTGCGTCGCTTGTGGTTCGAGGCCCATACGAGCCAAGATGCTGTGTTGCCCCTTCAAAGTCGGATCGTTACATAGGTAAGCCGGTTGTCCGCGGCTGCGGCGAGCTGCAGGCGAGGAGAAAGTCGATCTCACACACATTTAGGGTCTTCGGTGGGGCTCTACTTTGTGTCGACATCAGAATGACATACTTTCTGGGCGACAAGTGGACAGATCATTCCTGCACGATGCTGGTTGTTTCCTGTTAAAACTGGAGCGAAAGGTTCCATGACGCTTGATTTGCTTGTCCGGGTCCTAGCCTAAGCGGCAACGCAAGAGTATAGGAAGAATACGTGGAAGCAATCCTTCAAAGTGTCAAGCCAAGCCAAGCAAGTCTGCATCTGTCGGCGTGTCGCTGTGGCTGATGACATTTGAAGAATGCAGTACATTCACCAAACCTGATGGACATACTCGGGATACTGTAGCAGACCTCGAGACCCCAGGAATCCCAGAAGAGAAACGGGAGATGGCGAGCATGATTGTCCCAAAGTTGTTCAATCCTGAAGATCTTCACGGGCTTGACTCCGGCCTGCGGCTTCTTCAGGAAGGTGAGATCCGATCTGATACGTTGCCGAACAGCCAAGCGACCGGCGAGTTTGGGACGAGGCTGTCTGGCGATGCCGTGTATCCGCGTTGGTCACGTCCAGACCTTGGCCTTGGTTGCTGCAAGGGCATCTTTCCGCAGTTTTCATGACATCGTGCGCAGTGTTACGCGACGTGTGCCTGACTCGCAGAAAGAAGGCCATGACAACGTCTGAGCGTTCTAGGAATTGAAAGCGAATAAGTCTTGGTCTCTCAAGAAAGAAGGAATGCTGAGATCGAGATTGTTCTCCAGAATGCCTTCTAGATCTTGTATATCCCAATGAGGATCGAGAAAGTCGACAGATTCCGTCTGGAGACCGATAGAGGGAGACTGGCCGTTGGCCAGAGCCTCGGCCTCATCATGCGCTACCATTGCAACGTCTTCGCTATTCGATTGTGCTGGAGGCCGTTCGCTTTGCAGAATCTTTGTAGCCATCTCTGCCGTGAAACTTGCCGACCAATAGCTTTGACCCAGCTGTCGTAGAGACTTGCAGCATTTGTTGGCCTGCTGTCGAGCACGCTCCTTCTTGGTTGCCACTGAAGAATGGCGCATGTCACGCAAAGCTGCACTGAGAGCGAGCGAGACGGCGTACGGCACAAAGGGAAGTAGTGTGACGTTGTTGTCCGCGTCCGCTTCCATCGCCGCGACGATCTGCAAGACTGACGCAGTCTGGCGCGTGTTTCGAGTGCCAAGATGTCGACAATCGGTTCTGGGTGGGATTCGCACAGAGAGGGTTGCGACAGCATGGTAAAATAGCTCCAATGTCGCGATCGTGCGCGGACATAGATGAGAAGACTGGCAAAGAGCGAGGACCTCTTCGAAACTCGGAAATTGGGTATTAGAGATCTCAGTCTCCTCAGCATTGGGTCGGTATAGAGCTATTACGTTGTCGAGCAGGGTCGCAATATACACCAGAGTCTGGAAGCCTGGCGAGCAGTGTCTCGCGCATTGCATCGGATCCTTGGCCATGTCGGATTTATGCATCAGTATGGGGCGACCATGGAAAGCAGCGTGCATTCTGTCAACTGACCAGAGCAGACAAAATAGATCGGCCATTCTCTGGTCACGCTCTTCATCTCTTGGTTGATGAACTCCAATTGTGTATCCCAGATGCACAGCCTTTGAGAAGAATCCTGATGTGAGCTCCAAGTTGCGCTGTCCGAACGACATCAAGGACATGACTGTCAACAATCGAATCGCAATTGTGACATCAGGCACAATTGCAAGCTCTAAGCTCAATCTCAAGGCACTCAGTATAGCTTGAATGAAATCCGAAGGCTTGTAGGTTCTTTCCGCAATGCGTAGATGGTGTCTTATCGCGGGATCTGGCGCAGCCAACAGACACATTGCTTGTTCCATAACAATGCCACTGGGGCTTTCCGAAGCGCAGCGATGGTAGAGGTTCAAATCTATGCAGGGGAGCATTGGGTGAATATGCTCAATGTAGATTGCCTTCAGCGCTCTCATGTGCTCGGGTGCCGGCCGTACACGGAGAGTTTGATGCTCCAAAGCAGGCACAAGGCTTCTTCTGATCTCTTCAGGGCATTCGTGGAATATACTTGCCGTGCCAAACATGGTCCCAGCGGCAGATTCGATCTGGTCGGGAGGATCCTCTGGCCGCCATAATCCGATGCGGTTCGTCAACGGCCTTCGATTAGCAGCTGGACTTGAAGCCTCAAGAAGTTCGGCCTCCGGATTAAGGTCTCCAATGAAGCGTTCCTGGGTAAACTGGGAGTCGGACAGTCTGATGCGCTTCGTATGTCGTTCTGTTCGCGCTTCCAAGTCACCGGATCGGTCGCCAGCAGAGGAGAAATGCTCGGTTGAGTCCCCTAGTGGTATTCGCTCACGCTCTAGACTTTGCTCGGCACCAGTCCTCACGAGGTTCTTGGCCTTGTCCGTGGTAACACTGGACAGCGCTGACACGCCATGCTCGCGCGACGCGTGGTTGCATCTCTTCTTTCTTTTGCGACATCTTTCACATGCTCGCGCCGCAATTTGTCTCTTAACGCCCGAGATATCACCACTGGAGGTAACGAAACGGAATTGAGAATAAAGTGGAAGATGTGTTGTTGTCGACATGGAATAGAAGCAATCTCTGGTGAGACTCGGCCGCAGTTTCCTAATTTGAGGGTGAGAGAAAAGCATCGGCCCGACGGGAATCGGCTCGGCTTTGATTCCTCGGCCCAGCTATCAAAGCACTTCACGCACTTTCAAATCACATGGCACTTGACGAAAGACCACCACGATCATCGATACACATAATAGGGTATGACACAATCAATTTCAATTGGGTATATCCGGTCTTACCAACTCCAACTCCGATTTCCTCTTCTGCTGGTACTCAAGTACTTCATTCTTCCCATGCGGACGGAAGCCTCCTTTCGGAACTTGCTAATCTCCATGCGTGAAAGCCCCAGGTCCAAATACTTCCATGCCACGCCTGACATCTGTAACGATCTCCTCTGCTTCTTTATGATTGACAGCCTCAAAATCATAACGCTTCGTTTCCTTCTCGCGGAAGACCAGAATCCGCACCATCTTCACGTGCTTCCGACTGACTTTGGCTCCGATGATTGATGTCATTGGGACATTCGTCACTTTACCTGTGGGTGCAGCTAGGGAGTCTGGAGCGGCCGGCATGATCGTCATGTACTCGGGAGTGATGATCAACGTCCGGGGGTGAGTGCCAGCGAAGGATAGTGGCTGTTTGCGAATCACGTTGTATCTCTTGCCCTCGGTAGATAGGTTGAGCAGAGAAGTCGCGTGATTAAGCTCCGACTTTTGCTGCGCTGCAAGAGGGTGCAAATTGAACTTGCCCTTCTTTTTGACATTACCCGGAGTTGCATTTGCAGGCGTCAGTTCGAGCGGTGCATTTGGTGACGTGCTGCCTGGCGAGCCCGACAGGCCAGTGCCTAAGATTCCGTCCGGCCCTTGGAAGCGACGAGGCACAAGATCAAGGTGGAGACGCTCGTTCAATGCTTCAATGGTGCGATCATGCGGAGCAACAGTCTGCGTTCCATGAACCTTGAGCACGTAAAGTGCCTTTTCGAGGCCTAGTTTGGCACATGCTTGCTCAAAGATTTCTGCGATATAGCTATCGGTCGTTGTCTCGTACTTTTCGACACGTGAGGCGAAGGTGCTTGGGTTGACATGATGTACCGTTATTGTTCGTGGCGCACCAGTCTTCGCAGCGCCTTGCCGAGCTTCGCGTTGAGGCATGTCCATAAGCTGTGCGGACGACTCTTTTCTGAGAGCACCGGGAGCAAAGGATGGCCCTGTGATGGGGTTGCGAGCAGGATTGAATGATGGCAAAGTTGGTGCGAGCGTTTGCGCTTCGGACGGGTTGCGAGACATTGGCGCTGGCCGAGAGAACTGCGGTGACTGATCGGGCTTTGGCGTTGGAACTGGTGGAGGTGCCATGTTCCCAATCTGAGGAGTCAGTTCCTCATTCTCTTTGAACTGCTCGTCCGTTGCCTTGACCAATCCGAATTCGTCCCATGGCTTGTCCCTCATTCTCCGCTGTGGTGGACGATTGTTGTTCGAAGTGAAATCAACAGCAGGTCTCGTTCGACCAAGAGCTGGAAAATCATAGTCGATCTCTTCATCGTCGACAATGCGAAGTGTCCATCTATTGATGTTGCATTCATGAGGAGCGAGATCAGGTTTGTAGCCTTCTTCGACGTAGCGCCACAACGACAAGCCTATCAATTCGGCCACAGTCACAGGCCGTTCGTCTTTGGTCTTTCGTAAGGGCACCTCGATAGGCTTGCTGGGCATCTCGGAGAACGGCGCGTAGATCTTGATCCACAACGGGCTGGCTTCCTCCTTTCCTGTCAATTCAGCATAGCGTTGGAATGGCTTGTCATTTGCGGCAGTAGAGTCACCCTTCAGCATTTTGCTGATCATGGAGACAGGCTGCGCCATGCTAAGAGGTCTTTGGCCAGGAGGCAGCTTCGGAAGCTTAGGCAAAGTGTCTTTGGGAGCCTTCTTAGGCGACCCGCCCGGATTTGCACTGACTGCTGGAACAATATCTGGAGGCGGTCTGATCGGTGAAGTCGAGAGGTCGTCACTGGCTCTGGGTAGCCCAAGCATTGATGGTGAATCTGCAGTGCCTTCGAACTCATCGCTTAGATCCGAGGCTTCTCCAAAATCGATATCATCGTCTTCATCGTCATCCGAATTTGGCTCTTCCTCAATATCGTCTTCCAGTGCCAGCACACTAGGGCCTTTCCCAGGTCGGCCCGGCAATTTCCTTTTGAATCTGCCTGGCGCTTCCTGGTCGCTAGACATATCTGAGCTTGTAGTGGTATCCCGTCTCGCTCTTTGTTTCACTGCCTCGACCTGACCCATACTGCCGCTCCGTAGTCTTGTCAAATTGGAATCTGGTGGCCGTGAAGGACTCGTCACCATCAATGAAGGGCCGTCTCCCTCGAAGTCGGCAGTAGCCTTGAGCGTGCTTGCTTGCGTTGGAGGTGAGGATTTTGCTCTGTTTCGTATTGGCATTTTGGCAAATTTGATACTCTGTGCTGGACCTCGCGCTAGCTCGTCTTCGTCACTGTCATCGCTCAAGTCCGAACTATCATCGTCTTCTAGTTGTGCTCTTCGACGTCTCTTCTCACGCTTCCGCTCGTTCGCATGCAAAGCGCCAATGGTATCTTCGCTGCCTTGGCCTGTGACCATACCACCACCCTCCGCCCCATCATCATCATCGTCCAGAGCCCTGCCTACCGGACGCCGAGGCCTTTGGAAGTATTCGCTACTGATCTCTGCAGACGTGCCGGTCGGGATGGGCGGGGAGTAGCAGCGCTTGATAGCTGCCGTATCTGGAGTCCATCCTGCTGTACGAAATGCTGGATTATTGAGCACTGCTGGGTTGAGGTTGATCAGCCGTTCGCCCACGCCGTCGTGAATCTGGTTCAAGTATCCCAATCGTAGCTGGTAAATGGAGAACTCCTCATTCATTAGGAGAGACATGATCGCGTAATGGGAGTCGTGATGTTCAGTGCTTAGACCAGACCAGACCAGCTGGTGTTATGATCGTTCACATTTTTGTTGGAAGGCAGTGTGTAAGATGTAGATCAATCTCGGAAGCCAGCAATGCAGGGGCCTGTCAGTCGCGTGAGTGTGGGGTGCATCTGGGCGCGAGTCATGCACACATCGATCTACGTCAATCTCAAGCAGCTTTTTGCAAACAAATAAACATTCTCACCACATAAGCATATCGCTATGGGGCTCGTGGACTATTCAGACAGCGAGAGCGATGGCGAAACTGCGCCGACTCAAGTAGCTAAGCCAGCAGCGCCAATACCGGCAGCAAAGCCAGTCTTTCAGAAAGCAGCACCAGGAAAGATTCAAGTTAGTCTCCCTAGCCTCAAAGCAGAGCCATCGCAGAACGGAGATGCGGCAGCTGAGCCCCCGACGAAACGAGCGCGCACAGGAGGTGCCTTCAGTGGATTCAATGCACTATTGCCAGCACCCAAGCGCCCGGCGCAAAATGCCCCAAAAGCTGGAGTCAGTTTGAAGACCAGCAGTGAAGCTGCCTTCAGTCGGAATCCGCTACCACAAGCTGTAGAGCCGGAAGAATACGTAGCGCCCACGTTCAATGGTACAGCAGAAGAGAAGGACACAAAGAGTCTCGAGTCTGCACAAGAGCTGAAGTTGGTGGGCAAAGCCACGAGATTCCTGCCTCTCAGCGTTTCTGGCAAGAAGAAGAAGAAGCCTGTAGCGAAGCCTCCCTTCTCGGAGGATAAGGGCATCGCGGCGAGTGCCAAAAGTAAAGAAACTCCTACCATATCACAGCCGGTAGCGAAAGAGCCAGAGGCATCGAAACCAAAGCCTAAGAAGTCATTATTCTCAGTAACTCAGGAAGAAGATACAGCTGCGGCAGACTCGCCTTCTGGGGAGTACGAGCCCATAACGATCGATCGAAGTACGATTCCAACGACACAAGAGGCAGAGCTTCAAGCGTCAACGCAATACTCAGCACCAGCAGACCCGAACTCTCTTGAAGCGGTGGCGGCAGATATGAATCTCACGCCAGCTCAAAGAAGGCAGCTATTTGGGAGACAAGGGAAAGATGCTAACGTCACACACTTCAACCTGGATGCCGAATATCGCAAGAACGAGGAGCTCCGAGCAGCTGGAGAAGTCATTGAACACAAAGCTGTCAAGGCCATCGCACCTGGCAAGCACAGTCTGCAACAGCTTGTCAACAACGCCCGTACGCAAGAAGATGCAATGGAAGACAAATGGGCGGAAGGTAGGAGGGCCAGAGGCGAAGGTAGTAGCAAGTATGGTTGGAGCAGTGGGAGATGAAGTCACAAAGTCGAACAATGAATTTATCAATATCTGGAACCATTGCTTGTTCCTGCATCAGGCTTCGACGTTTTTGCTGGATTTGTCTAGAGTAATCCAAGGTCCTGGATAAGTCTCGGGCCGAGCTCGGGGGATTTTCACATCGTCTCAAGCAGTCAGCAGAAAGCATCGCACCTCAGGTCATGACTATCACACTCACGCATGAACCTACGCCTTCATGCATTAACGGGATATGCGCTATCATTGAAGCAGTGAATCTCCTTTCAGAGATCGAAAAATGCCCTCTACAGTTGCACAACGCGTCAAAACTGCAGGCTGCAGGGATCGACTAATCGAAGGAGTGAGAACGCGGATAAGACGGACGATCAGTGACACTATTCTAGGTTGCAAATTGGTCGGGACGCCCGCCGAGGGACCCTGACCAATCTTTAGTAAATTCTATAGATTCTCGAAATATACTGTTTCTACTATAACAATGCGCTAACAATACCTATATAGATAATCTAATACTTATTAAAGAGCCCTTATTATAGGCAACTTAGCGTACTCTAAATTATCTAATTCCGTTACTATTTACCTTACCGGTAGTAGTAGAAAGCTCGCTAGTACGAATAGCTAGTTATACCGCTAGAATACCCGATTCCTCTTAAATACTACGACCTCTATAGATATAAGTATAACT
>JAASFE010006214.1:348478-409044 GCA_013365205.1 Pseudocercospora cruenta
TGCATTTAGCTTAGCGCAGTGTAATTGATGCGATCCCTCTGCGTTCCGGTCAGCATGTCTTCGCACTTCCACGATTCAAATTTGTTTTCACCATGGCTATCTCTGGCGGCGGAGTACTGCTCGCGCTCACATTGTTCTGGTTACTGGTGACCTGCCAATCTCGGCGATTAGAGTGTCCTCCGAACACGAATGGGCTGGCGTTTCGGATGCTAGAAAGCAATATCGCTCGTGGTCAAGGTCTTGAAGCTGGAAGTGGTTCCCTTGGCCTCATTGAGCTCGGTATCTTCCAGCAGGCGCTCCGAGAAAGCATTGCGCTCTCCAACGACACAGCTCAGAGGCAAAAGTGGGCCTCACTTCTGGACATGAGCACTTCGAGCGCCATCGATAATCTTGCCAACGCAACACAAGATACCGAATACCCTCTTGATCGCCTGAGTGTCGGTACTGCTATGATACAACAGCATCAGCAGTTTAAGAATGGATCCTACCTCCCGGCGATCAAGGCTCTACAAGACTCGGTGTTGAACCAGCCCCAAAATACTAATGGCGGCCTCTGGTACTATAACAATGTCAACAATCTCTCGGCATACCACAATCTGAGCTATCTCGATGGCATGTTCTCCTATGCGCCTTTTGCCGTTTTGTCCCAAGCAACGAACAAAACATCTGATGGCGAGCTTCTTTCCGCCAGCGGCACACTCCATCAATTGCTGATTCTCCACAACATTACGAAACGCGAGGATGGACTGCTGGTTCATGGCTACGATGCCAGTAAAGATCATGCTTGGGCTGATCCAGTGACTGGAGCTAGTCCAGTCGTTTGGGGTCGTGCATTGGCATGGTACACACTCGGCATCGTTAATAGTCTCGACTTCCTTCTACACCACAGCAGCAGTGCAACGATGAAGCATATTCGAACACTGTTCAACGATATTATTCGTGCGCAGCTTATCGCGTCAGATCGCAGTCTGCAAATCGAGGGCATCTACGGCGTCTGGCAAGTCGTCGATAGGCCTGGAGCCACTTTCAATGGCACCAAGAATTTCATCGAAGCCAGTGCTACAGTCATGACTGCATACTCGCTCCTGAAGGGAGCCAGATTGGGCTTGCTAGATCATGAGCTGAAGCTGCGAGCGCAGATCATTGGCGTTGGGATGTTTCAAACTGCTCGGCAAAGATTCTTGATAGAAAACAGCAACGGCACTCTGAGCTATAATGGCACAAGCGTTGTGTGTACGCTGAGTGGTGATGTCGACTATTTGGTAAGCCATGTTCGAGTACGCATTTAATGCTGATGTACTGATCCACTGCTTAGTACTATGTCACCAGGCCATCGGCCCTGAACGCTCTGATTGGCACGAGTGCATTCATACTCGCTAGTCTCGAAGCTGAAAGGCTCTGTCGTCACCCTTATTGAGTTTGCAAGCAAAGTTGAATGCGATCGAAGAAACGATGCCACCGCAATCGACTAACAATATTTCATTGAGCATCACTCTTACGCCCAAACGCCTCTCGCTATTCGACGAGCACTTATACTAACTCAAATCTCCTCCCTCTCACAGCATCCTCATCTTCAGAAGCAGATTCCGACTCCTCCAGCGACTTCTTTACCTCCACTGCGTTCTCACTCTGCCGTCCCTTCGCCATTTCAGTGAAGCAGAATCCAGGATGCAGGAAGGTCAGCACCACAACCGCAATAGCAGTCATAACAGAATCCAAAACCACAAAGTCAACCTCGCTCCTCATCAACTCTCCGCTCCACCCTGAAGCCAATTCCGGAATTCGATAGATGCACCTAATCAGAATCGTCGTATACGCAAGTCCAACACCTCCCAGAAAAGCCCGAAACTTCTTACTCTTCGCCATCGCAACCTGCTCCGAACTCAGCTCCACCCGATTTCTCACAACCCTCACCAAATACAACAACCCCAAAACCCCAAACCCAGCAAGACTAACAACCTGCCAAACAATCCCCGCCAACATAACATCCCCACCCAACTGCTGCATATCCGGCTCTTGTCCACTCGCAGCAATCGCACCACCCGCAGCTTGCAACACAATACTCACAATATCCGCAGTGATGAACCCCCAAGTATAAAATCTCGCTCTGGGCAGTATCGAATACCTCTCCCCGAAGACCAAAACAAAATGTTTCAGCGGAAGATAAATGCTCGCGGAAATAAACGTCGGTCCAATGATTAAGAGGGCGATTTGGATTGTGAAACCAGTTGTGTTCCATGGGTTTGAATGCATGAGGATTCTTCCTATGTAGCCGATCGACTGGATTATGGCGCCCAAGGTGAGGCCGATCACGTAGGTCCAGGTGTGGTAACGGATGCCGAAGAGGAGGGAGAAGATGGCGCTGAGGATGTTGATGGCGAGGAAGATTGCGTTGGCGGGGAGGGAGGGGCGGTAGCCGTAGATCTGGATGGGGAGGTTAGAGAGAGGGAGAGAGATCTGATGGGATGGGACGTACTGTGGCTTCGACGGGACATTGGGGTGTGACTGATGTGCAGTCTACGAATGGGACCGACATTGTAGGAGGTCCCTGGTTGATGGGATGGATGAAAGATGCTGGTTGCTGAGAATCGCTGAAAGACGTCTACCTTAGCCTTGATAAAACGAGCTGGTAGCGATAGTGGAGGATTTGTGAAATTTCGAAAGAGTTGCTTGTTGTTGAGCATGGCATGCTATATACCATCTACCCATTTCTTGACCAGAATCCTCAATGACATATTCAATACTTCAAAGTTCTCGATATCTGAATGCCTAGAGTGGATTCCACTAACAATAGACACCATGTGCATAGCCTTACACAGAAGGATTCATGTACGGCCGAAGCCAACTACCCAATTCCGAACCACGCGCGAAGTACTCTATTCGGTAGTCATGCTTCCTCACAGCACCGAACTACGATTGAGAACGATCTTGAGGAAGTGCCGAGATAACATCCTCCAAACAATTGTTTTCCTCGAGTTTGGGTGCAAATGTCAAAGACGCTCTCGAGCGTGTAAAAGCAGCTCTCGCTTCGTCGACACAACGCCTTGGGCCAGAATGAAAGAAAGGTCTGCACTTTCGTGCGAAGAAGATTCCGTCCTGATTGCCATTCGATATTCTCTATTCTGGATGTAGCGTTCTGATCGTGGAAAGCGTGGAATCGATTCGGTCTTGGCGAAGGATTTGCTGACTGAATCTTTCGCTTCACTTCGCCGGCCGTAAGAGTGAGAGCACTATCCCAATTCGACAATGACTTATCTCCAAGAATGATGTCGTTGACGCACCATGTAGCGAGATTTGTTGTTCTGAGCGATGCTTGCGGCTGTTGTGAGTTACAACCAACGATTTGATTACCTCCTGGCCAGTTCGTCCCGATCACGGATCTCGAAGTCCTTGGACGAAGCAGAAACCACTACACCTCGCTTTCATGATCAGTCTTCACGATCTGAATAGAGCGCGGCATCCGAACAAGCGCTCCCAGTAGCCTTCAATGGGTCAGTAGCCATCTTCAGACCACATCTCGGACGGCAATTACGCTTTCTTGCTATAAACCCCAGCATAGTCATAACAATGACATCTTTTTGAAGGTTTTGAGGGGACATCGCCGCGATTGAGGAAGTTGAATCGTAGACTGCCGAACGTAGAGTGACGCAGGATCCCTGGCGAAAGTCTCGTGTCGATGATTTGCAAGTCGTCGGTATCTTTCTCAATAGCGCGAGAAGAGCGAGCGTAGATGTTGTACCAGTAGATCCCACCAAGAACCATTAGTAGAAGAAGCCCATCGCTTGTCTTGTTCTTACTGCCCATCACTTAATATGAAAAACCTCGTCCCTCGCCTCCCTCTCCCAATGCCTCTGTACAGCCTCCCCCTCCATAATCCCTTGGACATAACATTCTCCAACCAAACTCCATTGTCCTCCTTCTCCATCAGGTCTCAATACAAAAGGCGTATAGCCACCGAAAAGCACAGCAACAACATCTCCAGCCTGCATAGTCGGTGGTCCAATTCCAATATATCCAGAAGCCGTGACGAAGAATCTTCGTAATTTGCAAGCTCGCCAGAAAGCGCTTAGAAATCGGGATGCCCTCCATGTGAGTGGCTCGGATAGTTGGCTGAAGGCGTTGAGAGCTCGGATTGGGGGTGGCACGTTGCCTGTCGTTTCGACGTACTCCTCGAATGCGGCGAGACCGGCGATGTCTTGTTTAGATACCGGTTTGGATTCGAGACTGCGGTTTGCGAGGAGCGTCCTTGCCATGGCGGTGGAAACATCGTCGTAGACGTGGTTGATGGTCTCTTGTTGTTGTAAAATCATTGCCTTGGCTTCAGATATGAGTGTTGAAGCATGATCTGGTCTGCTGTAAGAGCCTGAGATCATGGAGATGGTAGAGTCAGATCTACTACCAGGGAAGAGGCCTTTGAGAATCAAGGTGTTTAAACCTCCAAATCTGGACATCACAACTTGTGCTGAGGTACCTTTGCTGGCGTCAAAGTACGCGACAAGACCAGAAGTGTCCTTCTCAGAGTTCCACTTTCGATGCCAGCGCGGAATCCAGGAAGGAAAGTCGTCGTCCTCATCAGGCCAATGTGATACTTTGTTGAGACTCTCAAGCGACTGTTGATCCAAGATCGTGTATTTGGTGCCGTCCCGGAGAACCTCGATCACATTCTTATTGTAGTCCGGTTCAATCAGTATCGGCAGTCTTCGACGTGGTAGATAATGGCGATAGAGGCCAAGGACTCCATAGACATGATCTCTCGGATCTAGAGTTTGGAAGCGCTGCAGCTTTCGGAGCAGAGAAGACAACTTGACCTTGTCCGTTTCACCGATATTTCTTCTCTCAGGTCCATGTTCTGGGTCCGCCAGCTCTCCTACTGTAGCAGCATTGAAAAGTCCTGTATGTGATCTCAAGTCGCACACCATGTGATTTCGTTTCGAGTACAGAAAAGCAGCGGCTCTGAAAACGTCCAGCATAGGAAACTCATGTTGACCGCAGTATCCCACATTCAAAGGCGAGAGTGCAGCCTCTTGAACCACCCACAAGCGTTGGAACCATGGCCTAGAGAGGAGTTTCAGGAATGGCTCAACTTCGAAATGGGCCATGAATCCTGAAAGCGAAGGCGGAACGTGTCCTGCATCATCATATACCTCCCCGAAAAAGGTTCGAAAATTGTCAGTCTCCAATCTAGCCTCGTCAAGTATGATCCGCATGGTATCCAGAGCAGGCGCGACCAGTCCATCGTCCTCGCCAAGCCAGATCAGATTCCTTGTTGCTCGATGGTAGACCAAGTGCATGTTCGAGACCTGACTGCCCCTTTCCTCTACGTCAGCCTGATTGATGCAGATTGCATCTATCCAGATTGTCCTGTCGATGGTAGGATCTCTGATGCGCATCAAGGCCGCATGGGCGTTCTTTGAGACATCCATAGCCTGGTCGTCCACAAGGATGCTGGACTTCTTGCTAGTATCACCCCAACAATAGGAAACGCTTTCATATTGTGGTAGCTCGCCGTCTAAAGAGACGGTTCTGAGCTTGCAACTGATCTCATCTCTCTTGCCAGCTTCCACGGTCACGAGTCGTATCTCTCTCGCCGATGGGTCCAGTGGCCGGTAAAGGTCTGTCATATTGGCTGTGAGTTATCCCAATCTATCATCCACCCTACTTAGCCACCTTTCGATGCAGAAAGTATCAGCTTTCGGGCTCGCCATCTCTGTGTGCAAGAGTCCAAGCTTCATCGACATGCTACAAACGCCATCGTAGTGCAGAAGCCTCTAGCAGGGAATAGTAAGCGGCAGTTGTACTCGCACGACTGTCAGCCTGTTCGAGCTCGTGTGAATTTGGTCGTAGTCCTACAGCTTTAGTGCTGTTCGCATTCACTTCCAGGGATTGATATGTAAGAGAGTTAAGTAGATGCTAGATGGAGCACTGGCACGATGCAGGAAACTGCAGTTCGGCAGAATTGGCAGTCCACAAAAGCCACAAAAGCTTATTATCCACCTCCATTCTCACTCATGGATAGTAGCCAGCATGCCACCACCTACCCAATTAGCCCAGAACGACTTCTTGGTCTAGACATTGTCTTTGACGAAAGCAGCACCGGCCATCCTGAGTTCGAACTTCTGCACTGCTTACCATAAATTCGGCGGTACTCCGCGAGTGACTGCAGTGTGAACTGATCTATGAAGCATGATATGGGAACAGTAAGCTTATTTACTGCCCTTTGAAGCTGCATGAAGCATAGCATCACGTAACACTGCTAGGGATGGGAATAAATATGCCCAGATGGCCCTTATCGCCATGGTCGAATTATCGTCGACGACGGGAGTAATGGTACGGTCGTAGGAATACCAAGTCCATTGGCCTTGCAAAGTTGCGCCGACAACATGGTCAAGGATCTACTCTTGAAGCATGGGTAGCCCCCAGTAATTGGTCTCTTCATCCCGCATATCATGAAGGCGAGCTTCCTCGGTATGTAGTGGTATGTACATATACCTCTATATAAGGTCTGGTCGGGAGGGCTGTATACGCACAGTTTCTACCTATTAGGATCAGGAAACAATGGAAGAATCGCACAAAGTAGACGTCTTCATCAGTGGTGCAGGACCCGTAGGCCTCGTCCTAGCCTACCAACTCACTCGCCTGGGCATATCGACCTTCATCATCGATGCAGCAAACAAAGCCTCTCCAGATTTCCCAATGTATGGCAGGGCATGCAGCATGCAACCGGGCACCTTGGAAATCTTCGATCGTCTCGAACTGTCCGATGATCTTGCGCAAGAAGCCCACATCACCCAACGTTCATGGACATATCGGAATAGCGAAAGGGTTCATCGCTCACCTTACTCGCTATCTGATGATGTGGAAGGCAAGACGCGTTTCCCATTTAGGATGAACCTTCGCTTGAGGTACTCGGAGGATATATTTAGAGCTAAGCTGGCGGGACTTGGAACACAGGTGCATGCTCCAGTGAAGCTGCTTAGTTTCGTTTTGAACGAGAAGGCCGAAGATGATTACAGGATCACTGCGAGTTGTGTTGGTTCGAATGGCGGAGCGATCCAGGTGAAGGCTAGATATATTGTTGGCGCAGACGGCGGCGGAAGTACCGTGCGAAAACTTGCAGGTATTCCGTTCGTGGGTGAACATCAAGACCAGCATGTTCGTTCCTCCAACACTGTGTGAAGATATCTTGCTGACTCGCCATGGCTTCAGTGGGTGCGCATAGATGGCATTGTGAAGACAAATATTCCAGATGCACGCACAGGTTTTGGCAGCTTTGAGTCGCGGACATATGGACCAGTCTTGTTCATTGCGCTGGATCACGGTGCCACGCGTATCGGTTACGTGCTGACTCCTGAGCTGTTCGAGAAGTATGGGATGCAGATGACGAAGGAACAAGCAGCAGTAGAGGCAAAGCTTGCTGTCGCACCTTTTGAGCTGGAGTTTGAAGAAGTGCATTGGCACACTGTATACGGGTGAGTGATTCAGACTGCTTCTGCTGCGATGAAACGAGCAAACTCTCATTGACAACCACTAGTATCCAGCAGCGAGTCGCTGAACCCTTTGTCGATCGAGGTCGGATCATACTCGCAGGCGACGCTGCGCGTACACACTCGAGTGGTGCCGCCCAGGGCATGAACACAGGCATGCACGACGTTTCGAACTTGAGCTGGCGACTGGCGGGCGTAATCAAACACTGGTACAAGCCAGAAGTGCTCCAGAATTACTCAGAAGAGCGAAGAGCGATTGCCCAACGCTTGATCGAGATGGACAAGACTATCAGCCAGCTCATCTATGGCGTGAAGCCGAAAGGCTTCGAGAACAGGCCAGAAGAACCTCCAGTCTTACTCAGAGAATATTTTAAAAGTGTTTCCGGATTTTTGAACGGGTTCATATCGTATCCAGGAAATCTGCTCAACGACGTCGCTCATGCGATTCCAGAGATCGCCATACTTCCGGGCTTTCGATCGGAAGATGTGCCATTGCGCAAGCCAGGAATCGGGCCAACGGTGACAAGCACTCGCCTACACGAGCTGACGAGATTCGATGGCAAATTCAAGATCTTGGTGTTCGCCGGGAAGCCAACAATGACCCGAGAACAGCTTCAGATCTTGCGCAAACAAATCGATGAGCATCATGACAGAATTGCTGTGGCTGCAGACTTCTTGACGTTCGTCGCAGGAGGCTTCGAAGGAGCGATCGATGAGTGCCTAGGCGTGCGCAAATTTGGCAAGGGATATTTTGACGTTGACTATGGCGCGCATTGGAGATACGGGGTGTCCCAGGCGCGAGGTGCTTTGATCGTAATACGTCCGGATGGCATTCTTGGAGTGTCGGCGGCCTTGGAAAGCTTTGTTGATGTGGTCGTCCCTTATTTCGAGCGCTTATTAATGTCCGGTGTAGCGAAACAGCCACTTTTGCACAATGTGACAGCAGGAGTCGGCGAGCTGAATATCGCCAACGAGAGCAGCTTGGAAAGTGGAAAGCCAGTCAACGGGGTTGTAGCGCAGCAGCAGACATAGCAGGCTCTACAGACCAGCTTTTTGATATGTCGCCTTCAAACAAAGTTGTTATCGTCGCAGCCAGCCCGTATCTTGAAAAAATTGCACATTGGTAGGTAAAGTTGAAGCTGACAATCTTTTGAACTCGAAACCGGCCGGCGAGGACAGCGGTGCAAACCAACCTTGAAGAGATGTCTCAAATTCGTTAGTTATTTGGTGAAGAATTGAGGCAACGCCGTGTGGGCAATTTCGCTTGAGATGGATCCTCGTCAATGCCGACCAAAGCAGAGAGTGTGGGTCCAGTCAAAGAACATCCTGGATGCAAGAAGTACCGTTCAGCCAACATCATCCATATCGTGTACCAAAACACTCCCGGCATCACTCGGTAGAGTCGACGAGCTCGGTGCCTGAACGTTATAAATCGGCTGATACCTCTCGTCGTGCAGGTCATCCGAAGTCCTGTGAATAACCGAGCCAAGGCTCTCCTCACTCCGCCTCCCGTCAGGGCTGAAAGGAGTATTGACACGAGATGACTGAGCTTCCTGTGCTGTGACTGGGCTGATAACGCTGGACTGGGGAGACTGAGGACGAGGCGATGGCGTCTGAAACCATGTGTCATCATCACTCGGGCCTGGCAGAGAGAGCAGTGGCAATTCTCTGAGCGACTCTGCTTGTTCACCGGATTGCACGCGGATTTCCTTGACGATCTCTGGATTCAGACCAGTCATACCAGCTAAGAGTTTCGCGAAAGTCTGCATCAAGGCATTGAACTCCTCAACTGTGGAAGGTCTGCCACCAAACCTGGACTTCTCGTATTGTAGCAAGAATTCTTGACCGATTTCTGGAGGCTGAATGAGACCCAGGTAGCCCAATTGCGTGAGGTACTCTCGCATAGCCATATTCGCCGGCCTCGTAAGAAGGTCGACCACAGCTGGATCAGCCGGTCTAGGCTGGCCTTGCACAGGCGTAGCAGTAGGATCTGCAGGAGTAAGGGAAACAGCACGAGCTTCCACAAGATTCGGCAACTCAGCAACGACTTCCGCAAACCGTACATGAGGGTTCTTGTTATCGTCCTGATGACTTGGAGAAGTCCATCCAGCATGCTGTACATCTCCCCAAGGAGGATTCGAAGGATCCACAACAATCTCTGTTCCAACCGTATAATCGTTGTGATCAATACTGTCGGAATCCTGGGGCAGAACGCCCTCTTGCTCGCCCCATAAGATCTCTCCGAACAAGTCCCGTGGTCTGCCTTCCCATGCTACAATCGCGCTTCTCTTGAGTTGCTTCACGATCATTTTGCGCACGCTCTTTCCAACTTCGCCATCTTCGATTGGCACATACGGCTTTCCCACAGCAGAGATCACGGATCTGTTTGTGTAGAGTCGGCTGCTGTAGATGAAGATCGCGATGATGGCTGTCAGAACGTATGAGCCTCCTATCATGATTGTGTATTGCAAAGCCAGTTGTTGAATGGTCGAGTATAGCATCGAAATCGGCGTGATCGCTAGGAACACGAGCGTCAGAAGGTAGAGAGCGGTATAGGTCAAGCTGTAGAAGACGCGGAAGAAAGGTATGCGGAACGGCAGCACTCGCCGCCCTCGGATCATGGTGGGCGCCATTGTATTATGCAGTCGTATTTGCAGCTAATGCGCTGCTTTGCTGTCGTGATTACATGCCGTGATGTGGGTTGTGTAGTATAAACAGAAGTCAAGTTGAGGTCCAGACATTGATGCTACCAAAGCTATGGCGGCGGCCTAAACTTAGACTCATGACCATTATGGACTTGAAAAGGATAAATACATTTTCGTCTAGGACTAAAGATCTCGATTCGAAGGGTATCATGATACAGAAACAGCCTCTATATAACAGTTACACAAGTCATCGCACGCTCGCCGCTAATGATTTTTGAGTGTCAGCCAGGACACCAAAAGGCAAATCTATGCTGTCTTCAAAGAGCCTGAGCCCAGCTTTCCGTCGGCAGCTAGCTTTTTCTGTCTCCACTGCCATTCTACAATTACAGGTAAGAACTGCCAAAGATCTAATTCTGGCCAAAGGCAGTCCAGGAACTTGATCTCGGTAGTCTCGTGGCATTGCCAGAGCATGAAATCCGACAGCCTTGCCACGCCAGACGTTCGAATGAGGATGTCCAGAGGCGGCGCATCTGCCGTGTATGTGTTCTTCGTGAGAGTTTCTGCGTTGATCATCTCGGGATCAGGTAGATTTGATTGAGATTTCGTTGTAGGCTTGAGGACAGGTGATGTGGAATGTGAGGTTTGTGACGACGGTGGTTCAAGATTTGACGAGTTCTCCAGATCTTGCTCAGACACAGAATCGGCGTCAGATGTGGCATTGGAAGGTTCTTTGCTTGCGGAGTCCTCTTCTGCAACAGCTGGTAATTGTCGACTCAGGATTGTCCTTTGGATATGTGTTTCGCTGAACGGCCTCTTAAGCTGTGGTCTCTTTGGGGGTCTGCTGAACTCTCGAACAGTCTCTCGTACGCTGTGTGTGATTTCCTCCCGACCAGTGTAGGGAAAGCAGACGTTCAGCACGGCGTCCTCGTTGTGCTTGGTCATGTCCACGGCAAGGTCAATCTGGTCTTGCACGTCTTTCCGAATCAAACTCCTGTCACCCAGAATCCTCACCGATGCTCCGTAACGGTCAAGCAGCTCGCCATGCTGGGAGAGTTGCAGGAGCTTTGTCTTGGCCATGTCCATCAATGCATCCACTTCGTACTTACTCCGCTTGAAGTTTTCAATACTGAAAGCGTATATCGTGACCACCCTGACACCGCTCTTGTAGCAGACTTCGAGTATTCGCGCCAGCGCTTCAAAGCCCATATTGTGCCCTTCCACAGTCTCGACCTTGGACTTTCGTGCCCATCGCCTGTTGCCGTCCATGACAAAGCCAATGTGTTCAGGGATCGGTCCGCATTTCAGGCTGCCTATGAGCAGTTCTCGCAGTTGTTGAATGCCCCATTCTACAGGCGGCAGCGAAAGTAACCAGTTCCGCAGGTGAGCGCTATGTGGTGTAGCCATTGTGGTTGAGGGCGTTGCGGTCAGTGTTGAATTCCGGGAGAGAAGGGCTTATGCGCTTATGTTTATTAGGTCGACGACATTGGGAGGCGTATTCGCAGGTCAAGGAAGTGATTGCGCAAAGAGAGGCACTGGGAACAGCAATCAAGCTGTTGTTACGTGGTATCGTGGCTGGTGCAAGGCCCGCGGAGCTGAGTCGTGGGTCTCGGTCTTCTTGAGGCTTGGATGCTTGGATCTTTCGCGTTGAATCCTTGTCAGCTTCCAGGTTCACGCTTGCCAAGCGGTGACATCAGCCGCGACATTTATGTTCATTGTGACATTCACTACAAGTTCTCACACAACACCAAATCAAGATGAGCTGAAGATGAAAGTAGCAGAAAGTGACTAGCGAGTTCACCCAACCATGCCTATCCAAGGCTTGTAATTGTGTTATAATGAAGGCTAGCAATAAAGCCCATTACTCTGATGCGTCGTTGTATTAATGTAATCAATGGTCCCTTTGCCACTGAATTCAATTATCGTGATGTCGATATCTTCGTACAGTCGCAGATCCGCTCGACCTTCCTGTCCTCTTTGGTGCCTTCTAGGCGACTCCCATGCGCCAGCGATCAATGGCTTCCCGTTGATGAGGTTCAATTGGCATTTCGTTCATACCTGCTGGTTGACCCATCTGCGCCATCGATGCATAGGTCATCTGCGGACCTGGTGTCTGCTGCGGATAGCCATATCCACTAGCCATCATAGGATTGCCATAGCCGGGCATTGTGCCTGGCATCATGCTGGTGTGACCACCGTGCAGAGCAGAGTAAGCAGCATTGTTCATCATTGATGGTTGCTGAGCCTGCATGCCATATCCCATGCCCGCCATCGCATTATTGCCATATCCACAGTAAGCCTGCATTCCAGCAGTCGGTGAAGCGAAGGCATATCCCTGTCCTCCACCCATGCCGAACATCGGTTGAGAGCCCGCGAGCTGCATTGGAACACCACCTCCGGTGTTGTTGTAATATCCGCCTGCGAATGCGCCGTTGGAGGGTCTGCTTGTCTGCTGGCCAAGCAGACCACCAAAGCTTTGAGTCTTCTGCAGTGGTGCATCTGGTGAAGTAACGCCCTGGAAGAAAGTAGTGTTGCCTTGATAAGCACCATTTGCGGGTCGATTCGATGTCTGCGCGAGCAGTCCACTGCTCGGCTCTCTGGTCACTTGCGGACGCGAATCAACCAAGGGATTATTGAGCATGTAGCTGGACGATCGCGAGTTCTTGTTGAGCAGATCCATCTTCTGCTTCATCTGATGTTGTTCGCTGGCGTGCAGAAGCGTGCCGTGTGCAGCTGACTGATTAGCAGACGCGACACGCATGCCGACAGGATTTGCTGATAAGACGTTCGCCATTGATTGTGTCTGACGAAGCGGTGGACGAGTCGCTGCACCAGGCGAAGGAAGTTCGCCAGATGCCTCCCGCTCGCGTTGGAGTCGTGCACGGCGCTGACCTAGCGTCTCTTCTTGTTCTGCACCACCACCTGCCTGGTTCGCTTTGGTGTCCTTCACAGTGCTCTTGTCGTCATCTGGGTTCTTCACTTCAAGTCCACCAAATTGGCCAAGGAATTCTTCTGTGAACGTGCTTTCAGGTCGATCGCCTTCTTTGCGCTCGACATTCGAGATGGCTGAGTCGAGAGCTTCTTTCGTTCTCAGCCTGCGCAGTCGCTGGCCCAATGTTTCGTCTTCGTCCTCATCTTCTGGTTGCTGCTGTCCATGCAACGCCATTGGTGCTGTGGCGTTCCTAGCTATTGGCCTGACATGTGGGTTCATTCGAAGTCTGCGACTGCTCAGTGGCTCGTTGTCTTCCATTTCTCGCCTGTCCATCAGGCCCAATGGTCGATTCCAATCGCCACGATTGCCCATTCTTCGATGTGCATTGCCCTCTCTTGATGGAAACAAGACCCCCAATGGAACATCTTCATCCATTTCCTCGTCATTTTGGCGGAGGTTAGGATCCTCCCAAGCCAGCGCGATCTTCTGCTTCTGCCGTTTCTTGGCCTCAATCTGCTCAACAGCGTCGAGTTGCAGTAGGGTGCTGTGCATCCCATTCGGAAACGCTGTTGCAGCGGTGCGATTCCGTGACTTGAGCTGAGCCTTCCGAACTTGGAGTTCTGCCAGTAGTGTTGTGGGCTGGGCGTATAGTACTTCGTCCTCGTCAATATCACTCCTCGCTTCTTGGTCCTTGAAGTCCTGATCGATCTGCTCGCCATCGCCAATTGGCTTGCCGTCGCTGTAAGCAGTCATAGGACGCGAGTCGCTAGGAACACGCTCGTGATCTACGTCCTGGTTCTTGGCCTGGTCGATGAGCCCACCAGAAGAGGAACGCTTCATAGGATCTTCGATCTCGTCTCCAGGTGTCCTGAAGCCTTCCGATCTCGCCATATCGTCTCCCATGCTCATCTGGCTCTTTCGCTTGCGCAGCTTGTTGCCGCCCTCGTTGAAGTCCAATGCACTTCCTCGACTAGCAGGTCTGCGGTTCTCAACTTCTTCGTCCAGGGTAGTGCTGTTCCTCCTGAAGAAGTTTCCGATACTACTCGAGCGTCTCTTCTTGAGCTTCTTCTCTTGTGTGGGCGAGTGTGCTGACATTTGTCCGAGTGTCGTCGCTGTGCTCTTCCTATTGTGGCTCGGCCTCTCCGGCGCGTAGACTGTCTTCCGCACATCTCCTGCATAAGGATGGTCGGTAAATGCTGTCACTGGTGCCGTCGCTGAAGAGGCGAGAATTGCGTCGAGTGTCGCAACGGCGGATTCGGACTTGACCTCAACGTTGTGGGGTACGGATGGATGCTCGAAGAACATGTTGGCTCGGAGTTGCGCTGGCAAATTTTGCACACTCATGCGCTGGTTAAGCATGCCTCGAGGGTGCTCCGATTGCGATGCTGATTCTGAGCCTGAGCGCTGACTTTTTGTCTCCCCCTCACTAAAAGTCATTGGAGGTATCCATGGTGCTGACTCTCTAGCGCCTGGAGACATGCCCGCAAGCATTTGAGATCTCCTCTGCTGCTGGATGTGCGCGGGTGGTTGTGTCGATAAACGCTTCGGTAGGTTCAGTATGCGTGGGACCGGAGCCGGATAATACACCATGCTGTCCCTTGGTGGAGGAACTCCATAAGACATGGGTCGCGCTCTCGGTGTCCGTAGAAGTGATGCGGCATCGAGCAGACTCCCTGAGGAGTTGCGTGCTGATATTCGTCGCACTTCATTGCCTTCGTCATCAACTTCTACATACTCTTCGCTGTCTGGGTCGAAGTGCACGCCATCGAAGTCCTGGAAGGCAATCTGAGCCTCCTGGAACGTGTCAGCACTATGCGGCCGCTCGGGAGGCTCAGACGCGATATGCTCGTGTTGTGCATGCTGATCTTGTTCATGATGTTGTATGTGCTGCATTTGCTCCTCGATCGGAGGCGTGGGAGGGATGGGCTGTAGAGATTCTTCTATCTGGCTGGCGATCTGGTCATAACGTCGTGAGAAGGAGGACTGCGAAGCCTGCCTCGACATTTGGTGCTCCTGTGAGTATAGAGATGCGGTGCTGGGTGCAAGAGGAGAGTCCAGAGGACGCCCCTCCTGAAGTGGTTCTACGACCATGCGTGCGAGAGATGTCTTCGACCCTGATGCTCCCCGGCTCACCGACGCATGGGTCCAACTTTCATGCGATCTCACGCTGCCCGTCGGTGAAGCAATGAAGGCTGCGGGTGAATAGCCACCCCAGCGGGCGTTGCTGTTGACTTCGACAATGCTGGAATTGGCATAAGAAGAGGCTCGAGATCTCCCGCTCTGGCTCGCACTCGCAGTTTGGCTCCCAATCCTTCGAGGCCTTGGCAACTCTGCTGCTTGTTGTTCAGAGTCTCCTTGAGTAAAGTTTGAGTTCTGGCGGCTCCGAGAGCGACTTCTACTTCTCTCCTGCTCTTGCATTTTCCGGATCTCCTCCCCAATATCGCTTCCACCCTGCGACAGCTCCTCTGCGCTGCGTTCCAGTCGCGAAATCGTGTAGGCATGCTGATCTATTTGCGGCGCAGGGCAGTAGACTTCCCGCTTCTCCATTGGCGCGCCGTCTTCTCGCCACATGTACAGTGAGCGAGCAGCAAGGTAAGATCTTTGGTTGCGACGTGCATTCTCGTGCAGCGCGAGGAAACGCAAGTGAATAGATACGAGAAACGGAGGAATACCTCAGCTATCACGCTGCTACTGAAGCGTATCAGTCGAACAGCGCGATCGCGTGCTGCATCAGACGGGGCCTGTTTGTTCTTCCTTGAGACTCGCAAGGGCTAGCCTGCAATCATGCTAGCTGCAGTATCGCGCAGATCTAGCGACATGCGACATGCATGGATGTCGCTCTAAACTAGGTGGAGGCGAATGCAAAGAAGACGCAGACGACATGCACATGCGTCGTTCAGATACGCAAGCACATCACGCACTGCTGGAAATGATGTACGACGCTCACCGAACGAAGCGATGCGAACAAATCTAGAGCCACTGTCAGAGCCTATCTCACATCGTCCAATTGGGCTGTCCAGGATCCAGTACAACCAGTCTCAGCATACCGACAGCTTTAGCCGGGGCGAAGCTTTGCCATCAAGCAGGGCTACTGCGTGAATGTCTGCATTACCTCGAGACAAGTTCCAATAGCTCTACGTCAGACGTACCGTTCTACCGCTTCCTCGAGCAAGCGAATAGCAACGGCAACACGTGCCCAAACACCTCGTGTTTACTCACCGCGTCGTTTGCGTTTGTTCACAATTGCCGACATAGAAAGTGGTCGGAACACATAGCCAAGACAACGGCCGCGGCCGAGGATTCAGACGCGGCCAGACCCGTTCAGGACGCGTTCAACTACAAACACACTAGCTATTGCACAAGGTCATCACCCTTGCCTCACAATCTCAATCATCCTGTTTGATTACCACATTCGGACGAACTGCGCTTGGAGGAATGGCTTTCAGAAACACATCCCGCGACGATGTTACCATGTCCGGTGGAGCGCTGCACAATGCGTCTCAAGGCATCCTGCGAATGACCGGCGGTTGGGGAAATGTATCCGGTCCAGGACTTTTCATGGTGCGGACCATCTTCACAGGGACGTTGAGTGCTGTGACGATGGGCATTGTAGGAGCTTCATGCGGCGCTATTGTTTGGGGCACTGCGACTTTGCCATTTCTTGTGTGTAGCTGTTCAGGCTTCATTTTTGGTGCATTAGGTAGGTGAACGGTGGGAAATGGCGAGTTGCCGTTGGTATGCAGAAGCTTACTCTACGCGCAGGGTTTTACAAAGATGCTGTCCGCCAGGCTTTGATCAACGTTGATCGATATCCAAGACTATTGCAGCTACATCTGGACATGAACTTTCCATGGCGTGGGTGGAATCAATACAGAACTTCCGAATTGACAAGTCATTACTTTCGTCGAAGCTGGGTTTCGACAAGCATGCTGATATGTGCATGGCTCACAGCTCAGCCAGCGCTTGATGTGAGTCTTGCTTTGGCACAAGATTCATGTTGCCCGGAGGCGAGGAATGGGGGCTGACGCTTCGACAGGAGATTGGAGAGGCTCGAGAACGACATCTTATCGAAGCAGCCGCTCAACCAGGTGGCGCTCGCGACACTGGAGTAGATGCTACATATGACAAGCCAGAGGACGTCAAATGAAACGGCCAGACACAAATTCCATGCTGTGGTACCTGCGGACTTGTGCTTCATCTGCGCATAGCCGCCTGTGCCGCGGACTCCTGCGTTGGCTGTATAACACAAATGTGGCAAAGAGTTGTTATTGCGACACAACAGGCAGCTTGGCACCTCTGATATGTCGTCCTGTGATGCATACTGTGCAATGTCTCCTACGCCAACCGAAGTCGTAGACGATTTGCTTGCATGGACCAGCTCACTCACACAAAGATACCGCTGTTCAGAGCCCATTCGTTCGGATAGGCTGCTACAACAGCGAGCCTTCCGCGCTGGTATACCTCAGCTCAAAATCCAGCTTTCTGGAACTGTAGCCTCGTCGTCTCAACAACGTCCATCGTCATGACAAACACCGGATGCACTGGCACAACCAAATCCTGCTTATCGACCTTCCACGCCTGCATTTCCTCGTTCGATGGCAGCTCAGCAGTCCAATTGAAGCCAGCAGTCAACCTTCCGCTCTCATCTGTCGTAGGAGCGCTGGAGTCGTAATGATAGTGGTTCATGGCCGCGCTAAGACCAGCCAACGAGTACAGCGTGTGATAAGCATCTGGCCTGGTCGAGGGCTTATCGCGCATGCCGCCCTTCTTGCCTTGTTGCTGTCCACAGCATAGAAGATATCGAATCAAAGCCTCTCTGCTCCAGAGATTGGACGTCTGACCGTTCGACCCTGCTATCGCCTGCTCAATCAACGCCCAGCAGCCGCCTACCCAATGGCTGTAGCAAGCATCGACAAGCTTGTTTGTGCGGCCAGCAAATCCACCTTCGGGGTGTCTTTGAATTCCTGTGAGCCAGCGGAGCAGAGACTCGACGTTGAGATACTTCGGGATGCTCTTGTGAGGAGCGTCAATGATGCTTAAGCAGGCGAGTGCGCAGAAAGCATATGCGCCATGCGCCTCATTGGTCGGCGCGCCAGCAATACCTCCTTCGTACGTCTGACACCTTCCAACCCATTCGCCAAGTCCATCCAAGAATGTGGTAAGGCCTGCTTCTCTCGCCGGCGCATCAGGCGGTAACTCAAGTGGCAAATTCAACAAAGTGATGGCAGTCATGGCGCAGTAAGCACCTCTTATGTCTTCCTCAGCACCGAGCGCCATTCGGAAGCCTCCATCTGCTTGCTTGACTTGTCCAAAGAAATGCCACATCGCTTTCCGATCCACGACCTCAAGACCTCCGACAGTTGCAAGCGCGAGCAATGTAGCATATGTCCCTGCAGCATGACTGTACTGCCCATGGCCACCACCAAAGCCACCAGTCGGGTTCTGCAGTGGTCGCACTGTCTCCATCAGATCCTGCTTTCTAGCAGTGACGTCTTTGCCCAAAAATGATAATCCGCCCATCGTCCAATAGAACATCCAAGGTCTGCTGGCATCCATAGCTGCAAACGGTGCAGGGAGTCCACCAGTAAACTGTTCCAAGAATGAAGCATGCTTTTCTCGATTGAGATGAGGTATACCGTAGCTGTTGAGTGGTAGGCCAAGAGACTCTTCTCCACGTAGTAAAGGAAGACATTCTTGAGTAGTCTTTTCTTGCGCTTCTGAAGTTTGCGTTTCGAGTTCATCGTGGAAGAGGTTGAATGTGCCATCTTGAATCCACAGAGGCAAGTTTTGCAGTTGCTTCAAAAATGGTTTGCCTGGGAATGGTGGTCCATCTTTCCATTCGTCACCGTCATCGACAACATCTTCATACTCCTCATCGTTGTCATCAGAGGGTAATTCTTCGATGCGACTTTGTCTAAGCGTCTCGTCCAGTGTATCTTCTGTTTCCGATGCTCTGGAGTCGCCCATGTTGATCTATCGCAGGTGTTGCGCTCACTGCCAGGAGATAAGTTGTGGTGTAAAGCGATATCTGCTCAAACAAAGATGCAGCCAAACGCGAATTGTTTTCCAGAGAAGCGCTGCTTAGTATTGTTCCAAAGGCATGTTGCGGATGTAGTAAGTAAGAAATGCGGGCTAGCAAACGCGGACGTATACGTCCTTTGTCTTACTGGTGAAAAAGGCGACCTGCTCGATCAACGAAGCAGTTCTACTGTGTGCTGTTTGATCAGTTCCTGCCAGATAGAGAAATGGTGTAACAGTATGCAGTCATGCAGATGCCCGCGAAGCTTGAAGCTTTGGCGGAAGAGATGAGAGTTTTGTCAACTCACAGGACTTTTGGCATTGAAGATGGCGAGTACTTTCGAAGTCGCGGACACTCTCCTGCTTCTCTCTTTCTTTCTTGCTTTCAGCACTGTCAACTTTCTGCAGATCTATGTATCTTCAATCGGGACGTGCATGGGAGCTCTACACAAACTGGAGACCTGGATGTTGATAGAACCATATGGCGATGAACGTTGCGCATTGCTCCAGCCAGACAACAATGCCTGAGCCAGATCACGATGTTTGAGAAGACAGTAAAAGTATGCTGAGAAGAGCAATTGATAATGTATCCGGATTGCTCTCCAGATCGCCATTTTTGATTGTTTCTCGTTCAGCCACAACCACAACAGGAATGCCCTCGCCGAGCGCGATGCAATCTATTCAATCTTGCCAAGAGCTCGAAGCGCTTTCAACGTACCTCGCGTACCTTAACGAACCCGGCCTGAGACGCTGACCCAATATGGAAGGCAAGACATATATTGCAAGTCTTCCTCGGCGTTTCAACGACCGAGCTCCAAGCAAGAACAGGACATGCTGGTCTTTCTCTCGAAGCATTTCAGGCGGGGCACGTTACACTTCACGGAAGAAATCAGTTCCTGTAGATCTCTTGCTATACTGCCGTAATTCTGATATAAGATGCTGCGGTAAGTATCGCGTTTGGCACTACATTTCGTCCTCATACTATCAAGAAATGTCTTCACTTCGCAACGCATTGTGTACCCTCGCCGGGGCTGTATGTGTAGCCACTGCACAAACGGTATTCCTTGCCGGCGACAGCACAATGGTTGATAGCGGCAACAATGACGGGACACAGGGCTGGGGAGCATTCTTACCAAATTACATCAGCCTTGCGGTCGACAATGATGCCATTGCTGGCCGTTCTGCGCGAAGCTTTACACGTGAAGGTCGATTTGCCGCCATGGCAGACAATGTGCAGTCTGGAGACTTCGTTGGTGAGTCGATTCGTGTACTGGACGTGGTTTCAGCAAATTCTCGGTTCGTGACTGTTGTTGACCTCCTCTTCTTCAGTGATAGAGTTCGGACACAACGATGGAGGAAGCCTTACGCCTACAGACAATGGCAGGACTGATTGTAATCCGGTCGACGGAGACTATGCTACCACATGCCAGACAACATATAAGTAAGCCGTAGCCTTGCTTAACATCATTTCTGCAAGAAGGCTGACCATTCTACAGCGGCGGATCAGAAACGGTTCTGACGTATTACACTTACCTTGTCAATGCAGCCGAGCTTTTCCAGTCCAAAGGTGCGATCGTGATAATCAGCTCAGCCACACCAAATAATGTGTGGGAAACGGGAGACTTCTCTTACAGCGCGAACCGCTTCGTAACATATGCCATGGATGCAGCAGCAGATTCTGGCTCCACCTTCGTCGATCATGGGCTGTACACTGCCCAGCTCTACAAGAACCTTGGTGCAGATGCAGTTGACGCCTTCTATCCGAATGATCACACGCACACCAGTCCAGAGGGAGCGAATGTTGTTGCTAGGGCATTCGTGTTGGCTCTCAATGCCACGGACAGCGCGTTGAAGGATTACATCACGAGCACGTCGCTGCAGTAGATAAGCAGAATCGAAGTTGTCTTGACCAGTGAACAATTTCTCGTCCAACAGGCCATGGTGTTGCCATCTCATCGCTGCTTTCTGGACGTCGTTTGTCCTCAGCCCGGGCGTCATTGATTCCGGGCAGGTGGTCATGACCGCCGTGATAGACCAGATCATAAGCAAACTTGCGACGGTTGGCCACCAACTCTTCGGAGGATGGTCATTGTCCTACTCTTGGTCTTGACCGCCTCTTGTTCCATGCTGATTTTCGCGTTCTTCCACGCTGTGCTGAGGCCTCTGCTCAAAGCTCGGACTCGTCTGACATTGGTTGTGCATACTCTAGCAAGTTGTAACCAAGTCCTAGCCAGTGCGCGGGATAGCTTCTACTGGGTATGAGCAGAGCTTCAATCTGAATGTGTCGTCTGAGACTGGCTTCTCCGATCACAGTAAGCAATCGATGAAGAATCGGTATGATGCCAGTGACATATGCATGGTGAAACATCGTGCTCCTCACGGCCTTCTGTCATTGCAATATCGCTGACAGCACGCATACCTGACAAGTGCTCTATGGGTGAGAGATGCCTTCGCCGTCGACTGAGAGAGCTCCTGAAGGTGCATCGCGTGCGTATGAGAGTCGTCCATGGCTTGCAAGATCGTGGACCGCGTCGCGTAGTGCTTCGCAGGCGGAGGTGGCACGCGATTTGTCTTGCTGTTGGGTGTAGTGATGCCATTTCCTTCGCCGGCTACTTCAATGCTACTGTATGTCATGACCACCTTCTCGGAGCGTCTCGGCTTTCGACATCCCTTGTTATATTAGGGGCAACAGGTACCATTCCGTTGAAACAAGTCGATAGTGCTTCTGGTCTCGTAAGTTCTGTGCATCCTGATTTAGTCGATATGGCCGTTCACGCCGTGCGTAGAGAGGGAATAGTAGGAACCTGTGTAGCGTAAGCCGATGCTGGTCGTCAGTCAATGTCTCCAGCTTGGACTCGAGAGATTGGCATTCGACAATGTTTGAGATTCAATCGTTCGTACCATCAACCTGACCGTGACAATATCTGTGCGCCCGCTTCGAAACAATCTGAGGAAAGCGAACCACCTGCGAATTGGGTTGCCGTGCCTTGCGTACTGTACGACCTGCCTAAACGAGCATTTGGCATAGTTTCGTGCGACTGAGGCTAACGAGTTCGCATGTACGTGTCGAAGATGGATGACTCTAGAGCAGGTCTGGCGAGAAGGAAGGGCACAGTTCGTTAAGCTCGTTCTGCTATCCCCTCGTCCGCGCGGCCGATTGGCATCTTTCTCAGTCAGGCAAATTTGATGTCAAGATCTCAATATAGAGTAAGTCGGTATGTTGGCCACCCCTGCCACAACTCAGTTGCATGATTATTTTGCCTACGAGAGTGCCAATCGGGACTTGTCTCGGAATTTTGAAGCGGTGTTTGTCCAAGGACAAGGAGTTGTGGTTGAAAGCACTTGGCTGGCAGTCTTCTCGAAGAATATCCGTCGTCTACGAGAGCTCCAATCAGAGTGCTCGACAGACGGCCTGGGGTGTTTGGAGGGTCTTTTGGCGGCTTTCTTATTATATGA
Source organism: Pseudocercospora cruenta (assembly GCA_013365205.1). Lineage (NCBI taxonomy): Eukaryota > Fungi > Ascomycota > Dothideomycetes > Mycosphaerellales > Mycosphaerellaceae > Pseudocercospora > Pseudocercospora cruenta. The sequence goes on from JAASFE010006214.1 coordinate 371,011, forward strand.
CCTCACTGGTGTCGCTCTCGCAGATGGACCGCTCGTTCAGAACTTGTTAAAGAATGTCTACTGCGTCGTTACCGCCGCCTTTTATCGACGTGCCTGGCATTGCTAACTTTCGAGACATCGGCGACAACGATGATGGAAAGGTTCGCAAGGGTCTCGTTTACAGGTCTGCGGATCCGAGCAAAGCGACAGAGGAAGGCCTTCAAAGGATGAGCCGGGATTTAGGTAAGAGCTCTGTCTTGCCAGCCACCTTCAGCTCTTCATCCACCCACGGTTGCGCGTGAGCGGAAGTGGTCGTTACATCCGCAGCTGTTGACATAGAGGAAAGGAATCAAGTACATATTTGATCTTCGCTCGCAGCCAGAGATAAAGCGCGATGGACCAGAATGGGCAGGAGTCGAAGTCGATCGAGAAGACCCTTTCCAAGCTCATGGTATGATCCGATCATGGGTCCCTGTTTTCGCAGAAGCAGATTACGGGCCGGAGCAGGTAGCCGTGAGATACAGGCATTACACCACGGGGTCAGAAGGCTTCGTGAAAGCGTACAATGACATCGCGCTCGCAGCACCGAAAGCCTACGGCACGATATTCCGACACCTATCCAAGCCAAACGCCGAGCCGTGCCTCATACATTGCACCGCTGGCAAGGATCGCACCGGCGTCGTAGTGGCATTGCTATCGCTGCTTGCAGGGCGAGAGAAAGAGGTCATTGCGGAAGAGTACAGCCTCACAGACAGTGGATTAGAGCATTTGAAACCGCTGTTTCAAGAAAGGCTGCTAAAGGACCCGGCGCTACAGGGCAATACGGAAGGTGTGCTGAACATGATCAGCAGCAAGAAGGAGAATATGCTTGCGACTGTGGACATGCTTCAGAAGGACTTCAGTGGCCCGGTTGAGTACATGAAACAGTACTGCAAGATGAGTGATGCAGAAATTGAGCAGCTCAGGAAGAACCTCACTCCAGCAGCATAGCAAGAGCATGATTGCATTTTGGCAGATCTATAGACACCAGACGGCGAGAGACAATCTGGATAAAGCCTTCTGGCATCAACATGGGAGCTGAGCCATGCATACCTATCGCCTTCCTTGCGGCATGTATCGCGCTACGATGTAGGTATATCCGCTGTTGGACACTGCCTTTCCCATGCCGAATCGCCTGGTCCTATGCCACATACAAAGATCTGCGCGCGATTAAGCGTTGACACTCAGCGATGTAGCCCCATCGACGTACCATCTGGCACCTGTCCGTTGCTACTTTCGTTCCTCATTTCCTCCTCAGCAACCCAAGCATTCACGGCATCTTCGATACTCGGATGCTGAGCAGAGATGTAGATGTTGCTGCGCTTGCCCAGATGCACGAAGCTCCGGTTCGGCGAGTCGTCCTGGGCCAGTAAATGAGCCTTTCTTCGTGCTTTCGCCGCAAGATCATCATCCCATACGGGCATCGAGCAGTCTGTAGAGCATCGGACGTCATTCTGAGCTTTGAGAGCTTCGCAGGTGTCGGTCTCGCAGTCGCAGTCGCTGAAGTCATGGAGCCTAGGTTCGACCCTTCTTCTGATTTTACTGTTGACTCGGTATACAAGGGTGGCCATTCTGAGTAGGAGTGTTAAAGGAAAGTTGGTCAATCAATATGTTGTTTAGGGCTTCCTAGGGGCTATGGCTATTAGATGATCTCACGAGAGTGGCCATGAAGCTCGCGAGATCATGGGTAGCGTACGCATTTGGACTTTCCTTCATAGCGGACACGCCTTCTAACTTCTGAGCCGATGCTACACGTGATTGCTCCTGCTGTCGATCTTGAGAAGCATTTGCTCAATCTGCATTTTCTGAGGTGAGACCACGCGTCTTAAGGAAGTGAAGTTCGTGTCTTATACAGTCATTGCATCGTATCAGAAAGTGAAAGTCTGAGACGAACACCCTGACTGTCAATGCCAACGCGCCGGCGTCCTTCCTCCCGAGGTAACGACTTCTATTCTCTGCAGCTGAAGGTCAGACAGCACACTCACTCGTCCGCAATGTAATAACATTTCGGTAGATCTGGCCCCCAATCATCAACTGCGCCAAGTGTGCACACTGTCTTTGAGATGGAGCTCTTCGCGGTGGCGCTCCTTAGCGGCAGCCATGTGGTGGGACCGGAGATCGTCCAAGAACCAACACTCTCTCTTCTCTCTGCAGCAAAGCTGATTCAATCGCATCAGCGGGTGCTCTCCTTATAATCCCTCCTCAGGATAAGATTCATTGATTTTGCGAGGTTTCGAGACTGATCCTTGACCTTGAAAAGCTGCTATCAGTTGACCCAATGCTATAGGAAGCCTAAGCGAGCACGTACAGCCTTGCTGCATACAGCCGGTGTAGGTGCCTTCCTTCGGCGAACCAAAGCTCAGATACGTACTTGAACAAGAGCTAATTGCTTTCTAGCCCTTCCGAAAACGTGTTCCGGTTCGGACCTTGAACTCGTTGCGTGTCCGTCGTCGATCTGGGCCGCCTTTCAATGCAGCTATCCCAGCCACTGGCTGTTCTCTTGGGTGTACTTGAGGCTTTGTGACACCGCACTTTGCGCAATCTTGTCGCTCAGAGCCTTGCGAGCCACGTATACGGACAGCTCCCAAACACTTGAGAGCTTGTTCATCCTCAATTCCTCGAAGTTACACAATCGCATGCCATTTGAAACAACTTTGATCTGCGAACGGCCGCCCAACAGCTCGGGTCACATACGGATGGCCGCACGAGTACGAATGATCTACGAATCTTGTACCTGGGCACGAGGTACTAGCAAACAAAATGTCCGAACAACGTGGACTTCTGAATGATGCCTCGCCTTTGCCTGCGTACAGTGCTACTCCTTCATTTGCGACACGACACCGGCCAGGATATCAGCGAGTAGCTTCTGTATCTTTCAACGACACCCCAGACACGAGAGACATCACGGATCCTGCAGACGAGATCGAGCCAGCACCAGAGGGTGCTGGTCATAACCATGGACTGGGTATATCTTCTGGATCAGCGGCACCACCTGCTACGCCCTCGAGGCCGGCCCAATCGTCATTGCAAAGGGACTCCACCAGCAATCTCAAGTCGACGCCTGAGCACGGCACACCAGTATATTCTCCGCCATCTACTGGCGCGCTGACAGGAAGCACAAGATTTGATGAGACATTCGACACGGCCTACAACCCTAGTCGCCTGTACAGAGAGTCTCGTACGTCTTTGAACTCTGCAAACAATGCACCTTCAGTATACGCTAAATCCGATGCTGGTCTACTGTCTGTGCGGTCTCGATATGACGATTTCGCGCCTCATCACAATTGCCAAAGCACTCGCAAGGTTAAGCACGGTCGCTTTGCCAGTTGGCTCTCCATCGGCATACTTTTCCTAGCTGTCTTTGCAACAGTTTTTTCTGCCGCGTTCTTGATCATCGCCATCAAAGGTCCAAAGTATGGGCGTGCAATCAGGAATGGAGGACCACTTTCTCCCTCATCAGCCGCGTTCCTTACTTCGCTATTCGCGAAGATGATTGAACTGGCGTACGTCACGGTGGTCGTCGCCTTCGTCGGTCAGGCGCTCGCCCGCAGAGCCTTCAAGTTGGAGCGCGCCAGAGGCGTAACGTTGGCTGAGCTCAACATGCGGTCGTGGATCATGCAGCCCGGCGTAATGATCACACAGTGGGAGAGCGTACGGTACGCTGGCATTTCCATACTAGGGTTGATCTCCTTTCTCGCGGCGCTAATGGCAATGTGAGTACGCATCTCTGGGTTTGAGGACCGTGACTAATGTTTCAAGCCTGTATACTTCCGCAGCCACTGCACTTGTGCAGCCTCAGCTGGTGGTTCCAAACTTCGAGCATAAAGTGATGAGTGGTCTCGTCAAGACTCGTTTGCCAATCCGACATATATCGGTGAGAACTGCCAGACTCCGGTGACTGATGTAATGGATTCGCTCTACGCAGACACAACTTGTCTGCAGATTGAGCACTCTGCCATGGCCTTCGTCAATTATCGCACCTTTTTGGCAAACTGGGACGATGCAACTCGAGTTTATGGCAATAGCAGCAACGATCTCGCAAAGAGACCCAAAGGGTATGCGCTGTTTAACGACAACACAACTATAGTGGCTCCTTGGATAGATCGCAGGAATCTTTCAGATCCTCAGCCAATACCCGGTTTCCTGGTTAACAACATCACGATGGCAATGCCTCACGTTGGCGTTGTGCAAGCTGCCATGGACCCAATCAACGGCCTCGTGCAACCGTGGGAAGTCGAAGGAGCTTCTTACAACATCAAAGCATCAGTACCATCTCCTATCGTCAATGTGGTCTGTGCGACGCTGACGCAGGAGCAACTAACACCATTCGTGTATGAGCAATGGAACCGCTCAGACTGTAACAGCAGCACTTGGATAGACTGGCCGCAATGTCTAACCTATCCAGATAATGCGTGGCCATATCTTGCGATTCCGGAGCAGGACCAAGGCTTGAACGATGTCTTCCGATGGGGCGAGAAATACGGGACTTTGAGGTATCCTCCTGTCTTTCCAAGATTACCGAAAGACTTCAACACTGTTGTCAATGATACGAAGGGACTCGCGACATCGTGGGGCGCCACCTCCATTTATCTTCTTGGCAAAAGCGATGCAACGGCTTCAGCTGCAGGAAATTACTCACTTTGTGAGATCTCAGCCGGTCAGACACCAGATTGCTTCACTACATACAACGCGACTGGAAGTGGGGGAGAGATGGAAGCCATCTGTGAAACGAATCATACGCTGCAGTATAGCAATAGCGAGCCTCTCGCATTCAGCGGCAATGTCACATTGAGCGCAGACTGGGTCAACATTGGTAGTGAATGGTCGAGAGGTAAAAGCGCTCCTCCTGCAAGACATGCGAGAAGTACTGACAATCAATCTTCTTAGCTCTCTCGCTCAACGCTGGTCAATTCGATGGCAACGCCTCCAACGCTCGCCTCTTGACACAATTCATTCTCTCAAATGCGCAGACTGGCAACCTTAGTAAGGCGACACCTTCCACAGCAGAGGCTCTTGCTGTCCTCGCAGGCAACACTTTGATGCAAGCTTCGCAAGACGCTCCATTTGTGATGTTCTGGAACTACACGAATCCCACGATCGAAGGCACATACCAGCAATTCAACGCATCGGTCAGGGTCCAGCAATATGCCAGCGGCGGCAACCAAGACTACCAGAAGCCCTTTTACTTGGTCCTCATCATTGTTTTTCTAATGAACCTGTTCATTCTCGGATATTTCGCTTTACATCGGGACTGGTACACAGATTTCAGCGACCCGATACATCTCGTAAGTCCACTCTCACTACCTTTGAGGTCTTCCTGCTCATTTACAATGTCTAGTTCTCCCTAGCAGTCAACTCCCCACCATCGGAGGCGCTGGCCGGCTCATGCGGTTGCGGTCCAAGCGGCGAGCAGTACAAAGTCAGTTGGAAATTGCACAAAGATGGCGAACACTTCTATATGGAGGGACAGGAGAAAGCGCCGGAGGAAACAGTCAATGTGGAAAGTCCGCGCATGAGTCGAAGGAGATTCACGCAGACTTTCGAAATGGTGGGAAGTCCTGTGAATGCTTTGAAGAGGTTTAGTCATCATCTTTAGAGGTACAAGAATGGCAATGCCATGGTTAATTGTGAAACTCATGTGGTCTATTCCTGTCTGGACTTTGGAAGTCGTCATGTGCTCCTCCCGCCCAAGATTTGAGACTGGCAATGGTGAAACTCGTGCTTCAGGTTTTCACATTTGGCCGGTCGTGGATTTCTTGGATCTCGCGGGCCGCTCATCCAGCGAGCATTGAGTTACAGAGAGAGTTCCCAATTGTGCTAAAGTGAAAGGGCGCGCTGCTGTCTCAGCCCTCTTCGGACGCAGCAGAAGCTCTTCTCGGAGCTTCAACAAGTGCACTGTGTGGCTGCCTAACTTTTCCCACGCCATGCCGGTAATACGATAGACGAAAAACATACCAGATCATCGGCGACGGAAGGCAGCTGCCGTGCATCGCCCATACCAGAAACGGGTTTGACATATCACCCGCAACATCCAGCCGAACCATATTAGATCTGGGATATATCAAAGGGCGGAAAGCAGGGTTGTTCCATGGTCACGTTCGCGGCAACTCCTCGTTGTCGCGCTGTTTGCCACATATTATTCTTGCTTGCTGGGAATATCCTCTTTACGTCATTTTTTCTGGTTGGTTCATCCTGTTACATATGCGGTCAGATGCGGAATAAGAAGTTGGCCGGTGAGTGTGCTGTCTGTAGCGAGAATTTGGAGGACCGGCGGGCGGCTGATTTCTCTCTCTAGGAATCCATTGTACCGCTGATCAGTTGGAGGCATTGCCAAGATTTATAGTGTCTGCGCCTTCTTCATCAATAATCTATGTAACGAGACAGACTAGGATTATTTTTTGTGCTTTGGGCTTCAACTCGATGGGCTCGCCTAGCTAGGAGGGCCTCGCCATTCCAAATCTCTGCCCGCCGCCGGACCGCGAGAGCAGTGTGTTGCACCACCGGCACGTGTGAGAGCGTTCCGCGGACTGGGTTGCAAGGCAGGCTATTTACACAGGCACTGTCGCAACATGAACGAGAATACATGTGAAGGACAAATGCGAAACTGTGTCCGTCCAGCCACCTCCAATTCGCGTCACGTGTGATGTGCTTACCCCTGGTTCTTCTGTCTCCCTCGGCAGCAAAGGCGAGAAAACGACGGCCGCTATTCGTTGTAGCAGAGGTGGGCGCAACTGACATCATCCGGCAGGGGCATCTGCAACGCCTCGCGCCCAGTCTTCATTCTGCTCTTGCGAGCTCGTTCGTCGTGCATGATCGTGCATTAGCAGACTCTTGGGCTGTGAGCCGACTCACCTGCAGGTTGACCGACCAGCGGCATTGGAATTTTGGGGAACTCAGATCACACATCGTCGAGAGGACTAGGACTGCAGCCTGAGGAAGTGCGAGTACTACGCGGAGAGCACAGTCAGAAGCGATCGCGTGGACGTTTCTGTCGGGGGCCAACTTCACAAGTCATTACGTAGAGCTGCTGAAGCGAGGCGGATAGTGGAGGGTCAATCTCAGTGTGTGTATGCGCGAACCCAGTCTGCAGGACCAGAACGTTCGGTTGATTAATGCCAGGCCAGCCCTCCAACAGCACAGGCGCAAAGCCGTCGCTCACACCGGATTCTTCTCAGCCTGAGATCCATCCATCTTCCCATACGAACACGGACTCCACTGCGCACGCCTGCACGCCGACTCCGCGAAGCTGCCGGACACGCGAGATCGAAGCTCTTGGGCGCTGCAGGACAAGTTCCATATATCTGCCTTTTAGCTTCCGTCCCTTCGATCTCGTCGACGCCCTGTCAGAAATGGTTACAGGGTAAATGCCAGACGCAGAACGACCAACTTGCACTGTCAGGCCGCGAAACTCTAGGTAAGCTCCACTCTCTACAACCAAAATGGCCGTTGGGCAGGAAGGGAATTCCCTGCGAAACGATCGTCGAGCGGCTGCTGTGCTGGCGTGGCCATGGAAGGGCAGTCTGCGTTGCGCACTGCCGACCGCACATCTGCCAGAGCGTCGTGACAGTAGTAGTCGCAAAGGAAAGGCCCTCGCCGTCCGTGCCCACACCGTGGTAGAACTATCTATCCTCTGGCCTGAGAGTGCAATCTGCTGCGAACCCAACGTTGCACAGCGTCGCCCACCTGCAGCCCGCTAGGCAGAGAAACATGCGCTGACCACAGTCACGATGGAGCAGACCAAGGCCTCCTCATATACCGGCGCCAGCCTCAAGCGACCGCGCCCAGTCTCGTCTATCTCTTTGGGCTCCTCGTCGATCCAGGTCCCTCGAGTCAAGCCGATCGCCGAACTCACCATGTCCTACAACCACCGACCTCTGTCGCCGGGTGGCAGGCGTCTGCAGAATTCTGCCCGCCTGTCCGACAACACCTTGAACGACTCTTCCTACTACAGCCAGCGACACAACTCCTATGCCTCGCCAAGAAGCAGCACCAGCGGCGTCATCCCTATTTCGACCCAGACATTCATTAATGTCCCTCCACCACAGAACCCTCGACCGGTGCAGCAATACGACTCCTACTCTGGCAGACCACGACGCTCGTCTCTCGTCGATACTTCGAGAGGCTCTGCCAGTGCCAGCACAACCCAGCTGCCCTCTCGCAGCAGACCAACAATCATTCAGCAGGACATTGGTCGTCCAGCCAGCCCCACCAAGATCACCACTCGTGACACGAAGGACTACTATGTCACGCCAGCATCGTCACAGGAGCCTCGCACGACCACGACCACCCATAAGAAACTCTACAGCGTTGACGGAGACGGCAGTGCTAAGCTCGTGGCTGACGTCAACATCCCTGTTGAAGCTGGAGGAAATCGACACCACAAACGAAGAGACAGCGTCGAGCGAGGTGGCTATAGATCGGTAGGAGTGGAGCAGCAGCGGGATCGTGGAAGAGTGGGCCGGAGCTACCATACGAACGGCACCCACAACCGGCCACGTGATAAGAGCATTGATGATGAGGATGCATATTCGTACACCGATGCTGCAGGAATGTACCGCGACACCGAGCCAAGATGGAGAGATGTCCGACCAAGACGAGGCAGCGTCGACCGTGGAGGTGCCACGAGCCGCGAACGTCCTGTGAGCGTTCTTGATCCAACTTTCGGACAACGGCAACCTGCCAAGGATGCCGGCCCTCCGCCAAGCACTCGAGGCTGGGACAGAGTAAACGACCACCTTGGAAGAACGAGTAGTGTGAGAGAACAGCCGCGTGTTGCGCAATCACCCACTCGTGGCCGAGCCTACACCGAGTACAATGACCCCAGAGACTCATATTACGTGCCGCCAAGAACCAATTCCTCGGACCGCAGGACTACTGTGCATCAGCCTTATGATGCATATGAGTACGACCGGGAACCAAGACGGGAACGCCGCCACAGCATTACTCGTGACGGCAACCGGCTAGACAGGAGTGTAGAACGACGAGGCTTTGGAATTGCTGGGCCAGCTGCAGCCGTCGCTGGTCTTGCTGCGGCAGGAGCTTTTCGCGAGGGAAGTCAGACCAGAGCTGCACGAGGCGATGGTCGAGGAAGTGATGAGAGCTTCGAACGACACCAATACCGGGACTCTGGCTATGCACCTTCAGAACCACATCGGCGAGACACTGCTCCTGAGCTGCACCAACATGATTATCAACGACTAGAGCAGGAGAAGAGGGATCGCGAATATGCTCAAAGGATCCAAGCCGAAGAACGTGAGCGTCAACGTGAGCGGGAATTGCGTGAAGCTCAACCCAGGCGAGACGATCGTGGCTATGACCGAGACTATGACAGCCAACGAGATCGTGCTCGAGATCGGGAATATGACCGCGATAGGGAGCGTGAGAGAGAGCGCGCCCGACAGATGGAGCCACCATCTGATCGTGACAGGGATCGAGAACGCGACCGCGATCGTGAGCGACATCACGAACGTAGAGGCACTGATCGTGGCGAGCATGGTCGGAAAGAGAACAGCCCTCGCCAAAGCGGCGAAGACCTCAAAACCAAGACCGGACTTTCCCAGGCAGCCACAGGAGGTCTTGCGGGCGCTGCTGCGGCATTTGGTCTTACAGGACTGCTCAACAAAGTCTCCGACAAGCGCGACAAGGACAAAGAGCGCGATGACGAAAAGGATAGAGAGCGCGAACGTGAACGCCACGAACGTCGTCGCGATGATGAACGCGAGCGCGACCGTGACCGAGAGAAGGAGCGCGAGCGCGAGAAAGAAAGAGACCGTGAGCGCGACAGGAGGCCTGCCAGCGATGAGCCACCTTACGAACGACAACAAGATCGTGACCGCGAAAAGCAACGAGAGCAAGACAGAGGCCTGGGCTTCGCGTTTGAAGCCCCACCTGATCCACCAAGAAGCGCACCTCCTATGGATGTCCGACCACCCACAAATCCGGAATGGCAGCAAGAGCGCCCCCAACCACCCCGAACTGAGGAGCGTGTGCCAGATCGATCATACGAGCGAGGACCTGAGCGTGCTCCTGAACGCCCTGCCGAGAGATCGCAAGAGCATGTTCCAGAACCTTACCAGGATCGACAAGCTCCAAGTGGCAATCAAGAACGTCCTGCTCCACGAGAGCCAGAGCGCGAAACCCAGTATGACAGCCAGTCAACAGCTCAGATGCCCGCCCTTCCTGTTGATCCTGATGAGGACTATCGCCGCCGGATGGAGCAGATCCAGCGCGAACTAGGACGCACGGGAGAATCGTCACAGAATTCAGACTCCGATCCTGATCGTGAACGTCGTCGACGAGAACGAGAGCAGCGTCGACGAGAGCAGCGAGAGAGCCGCGGCGGTGCATCAGCTCAGATGCCTGCTATGCCAGGAGCCTTCTCTGACGACATTTCCTCAACGGTCACTGGCACAACAGCATCGGAGAGCACCGTCGTAGGCGGCGATCGTGATCTTCGCAGGAAGCCAAGCATCCTCGACGGGCCCATGACGAACGAGCCCGCGCAGATCATTGATAACAGCATGAGCGACAAGCGCGAGAATCGTGTTCGCATAGTCGATCCACCTACCGCAGAGGAGGAAGAACGCAGGCCCAAGGGTATCCTGAAGAAGCCAACTGAGAAGTTCCCGGAGCACCCTGACGCTATTCGCGAAGGTGTTGCACCGCTTAAAGATGTGAGTTTGTCGCTGAACCATGCACCAAATTTTTATACTGACAGCTAAAACAGGCCACGAAAAAGGGCATACCGCCAGGCGCTCGATGGACCAAGATTGACCGCCGCTTGGTGAACCCCGAAGCCCTGGAAGCATCTCACGAGCGATTTGAGGAGCGTCTTGACTGTGTCATCGTGCTCCGCGTCTTGACGAAGGAAGAAATTCAGAAGCTCGCTGACAAGACGCGAGAAATAAGAGGTAAATAAATCCCAGTCTCCTTTTGCGATTTGTTCTCTCTCTGCAGTCACTATTCGGAACCAGTCCAGACCAGTCCTGCATGGATAGGGCATCATGGACTGATCATGCCCAAAAGGCAGCAAGATCATCAACAATGCACCTTCAACAGGGTCGGAGCGCAAAGCCATCACCGCCAAAGGGTCTCCCGAAAGATCTGCGGCTGGAAGCTCGACCACTGCAAGCTCTGCGACAGTCGCCACAACTCATCCACGATGAGCGCATTGACACCGGCGCACATCCCAGCCTAGAAGCGGCGCGCTTGGATCAAGAGCAGTGGAGGGCTTGAGAGCATGACTTTCACGGCAGGCACCACCGCTGCGTTTGAAAGTTGAATGATGCAACGAGAGGGCTAGGCAATGTTATAATGCAGTGACTGACGGGATCTGCTCAATCAACAGACAAGCGATACGATGAAGATCGAAAAGCGAAACGAAGCACTCGCAACCGCGACCGATGGGAGCGAGATGAGTACGAATACAGCGATAGCGAGGACGAGTTCAAGTCCAGACCACCGAAACTGCTTGAGGCACCTTCGACCGCAGGCGCCAATCAAGCAGATTTTATCCGTGAAAACGAGCGAAGACATGGCGAAAGAGAAGCCATGCCGTACAACATGTCAGGAGGCCTCGGGGCCAGAGATGATCGCAGCAGAGAAGAATCACGGTCGAGATACTAAAGGAAGCATCAAGGACTGTTCGCTACAGCCATGGCGTTTGGGGGTGAAATGAAATTCTGGCATACGCAAGCCGAGCTGTCAACCGGTTGTGGCTATGAATGAGGATTTCGATTCGAGCGAGCAAGACATTCCCAATTATTGATACCAATTTGTTTTTGTTTCTCGATATACCTTTGCAGCAGCAATAACTACTTGAGCTAGCGTGTGTCACATGATCGTCATCTCATGCGAAGCTATCTCGCAAAGTTTATGCATTCGAGCCCAAGTTCTGCGGCGGACTAGATGACGCTTAAGCACCTGTACCTTGCTGCAAGTGTTGACGCCCTACCTATCGCCTCGCTGGCATATCTTGGGTCCTGCTGGCAAGATCGAAGGATTGCATCTGGTAACACGTGTCCGCAGGAACATGAGTGGGACAGGTAGTTTTGTGTTGTACTTCTGATTGTATTGCAGATACCATTGGACCTCATCCGGCTCTTCTGCTTTTTGCCGACATATGGCCTCTTTGAATAGCTGGCGTAGAAGCCTCACTTCTGCGATCGCTTGACTATATGGCGATGGATGGCCTTGCAATGAAGTCAGGTCCGAGGATGAGGCATCGCGCTTTCTCTAAGCTAAAATCTCGATTACTCCTGAAGACTAGAGATCCAAGCCAGCCCGCTCACCGCCTTCCGACAAACGAGCATGTCCGTCTTGGCTAGTCAAGCCCATCAGAGAAGGTAGATCGTGATGTCAGGCTGTGGCTTGGTCGGCAATCCACATGGCTCTTCTGAAGCTTCTGTTACTCGCGTGAGAAAAGTCGACATCGATGCTGACGGATCACATATCTTCGAGCTCTACATTGAGCCTCTGAGAATTTTCATGAGATTGACTGGCGTGAGATATATGGCCTAAAGTGTCGCCAGCGTGATCTTGCTATTGGTTAAGGTGTCATGGAGGCGTGACAAGAAAACAACCAAAGGACCCGACCAGTACACTTTACCTACACATTTGCAACGAGTACATCTTTTGCTGCACAGCTTTTTTTGAACGTACGTCGAGCGACATCATTCTTTCGGAAGACGTCATGTTCGAATTTTGAAAGTGCTCTCACTCAAGGCCGGGCACAGTGAAGCGATAGCAATTCTTCGCCACCGTATTCATGACAAGGTACGACATTCTTGCTCTATATCTCTCTCGAGCCATCTGAACTGCCCACAAAGCATGAACCCAATACCTTAAGCTCCCACAGCCTGCTCCTATTTCTCATTTCTTTCCTTATGCGAGCATCCAGACTTGGTCAGGCTGGCCGGTACCTATTCCAATCCTAGAGCAACGAGTTGCTCGACTTCGTCCAGGACGATCTCCTCCTCGGCTTCCTCTTCAGTGGCGAGCGTGGTGACCTCGATCTCTTCGTGGCTAGCGACGTCAGCTGCTGCATCTGTGCTGCTGTCACGAAGTGGCTCCAGTGTAGCCACCTCCTCCTCAGTTTCTTCAACGATGGTACTCAAGCCAGAGTAGTCCTCCTCTTCGATGACCAAAGACTCGTCAGCCTGCTCGGCCTCCTGTTCCTTCTCAGTCTCTTCTTCGATGGTACTCAAGCCAGAGTAGTCCTCCTCTTGAACTGCAGCCTCCTCAAGCGACTCATCCACAGCATTCCTCGAACCCAAAATATCGCGGAGATCCATGACAGCCTCATGAACATTGTTCATCTCACCACTCATAAGACCATCTTCAATACCGTCGAGAGCAGATCGCATATCTTGATGCATTCCCTCGAACGTCTGCTTCAATTGCGAGATCTCGGCTTCGAAAGTAGCTTGCTCGGAATCGATTTGCTTCTCAAGGATCTTCTTCTCTTCGTAGACCTCATCGTAAGCCATCTCAGCTTGTGTCTGAAGTCTGATTGCTTTATCGGTACGCTTAATGGAGTCGAGAACCTTCTCGTGCATATGCGCCTTTTGCTGATTGGCATCCTTCAGGGCGATCTTGTGGTCCTCAAGCTGATAGTTGGTATTAGCGAGGACTCGCTCAAGGTTCGAGATCTTGTCTGCAGTGATGCATTCCTCTGTCTCTTGCTCGTCGAGGAGTTCGTTCTTCTCCTGCTCGAGTTGAGCGCAACGCTTCTCGAGCTCGGCGATCTTGGCATCAGTAGCATCAGTCACGCTGTCACGGCGGTTGACGTGCTGTGCGGCAGCCTCCTGTGCCTCTGCGAGGTCCTTCTCAAGCTGCGTGCTCTTCTCCTTGAAGGCTTGCGAGATCTGTTTGGCTTCTTCCACTTCTTTCTCCAGGCGCTCGATATTCTGCGTGGCGGCTTGCACGACCTTGTTTGCCTCCCCAAGATCCTTCTCAAGCTTCTCATTCTTCTCAAGAACGGCATTTGAGGTCTGCGCGACTTCTTCCAGCTCCTTCTCCAATTCCTGGTTGCGGCTGTTGACGGCTTCGAGCTTGTGGCCCTGTTGAACGAGATCATACTCAGCCTGCTTACGAGCGCCCTTGCAGTCTCCGAGCTCCTTCTTCTCAGCCAACCATTCCCTACGCTGCTCAGCTGTCTTATCAACCAGCTGGCGGTACTTAGTCTTCTCATTTGCCAAGTCCTTCTCAGCTCTAGCTTGATAGATGCGAGCAGCGTCGACTTTCTTCTTAGTGATCTCAATATGGTCTTGAAGAGCTTCCGAAAGCGAGGTGGTCTCCGGATCCTTCTTAACCAATGGGTTGTCCAGGTACAGGCGCTTGACCGTTTGCGATGTGGCCTTCTTAGCATCTTCGAGCTCGTTGGTCACAAAGTCCAGCTTCTCATGCAAATCGTCTCGCTCAAGACGCAGATTGATGTTGTCGCTCTCAATGTTGAGGTTCTCGGCCTCAACGAAGGCAAGCTCGTTGTGCAAGCCATTCACGTGAGCACGCTCGCTCACGAAGCTCTTCTGCGCCTGATTGACTTCCCAGGCCAAAGCGCTGTTCTCGCGCTCGAACTTGTCTTTCTCAGAGGTGAGATGCTGTTCGGCGGTGAGCTCCACCTGCTTGATGCTCTGCTGCAGGGCTTCGATCTGCTCTGCTGCCTTCAACTCTGCGGCTTCGAGCTTGCTACCCACGACCTCAACATTCTGCTGAAGCTCAAAGAGCTCACACTGAAGCTCCGTGATTTCAGCCTTCTTCTGTTCGAGCTTGTCCTCGTACTCAGTGGTCAGTTGTTCGTTGGTCTGCTTCAGGTCCTTGATCTGCTTGCTGTCTTCTGCTTTCCAGGCGTCAGAGCTCTTCGTCTCCAGATCGAGGCGCAGTGTGTGCACAATATTCTGAATCGTGAGTTCGTTCAAGCTCTCCTTCTGAGTGGCGGCGAGGTTCTTCTCCTGCTCGAGATCGACTTGAAGTGCCTCTCGGGCTTTCTTGACGGCCTCGAGCTCAGCCGTCACGTCTTCGGCAATCTTCTCCGTGGCGCGAAGCTTCTTCTTCTCATCTCGGAGCGTCGTCTTCAGTACCATCGTGTCAATTAAGACACCTCGAACGTTCTCGCGGCGCGTGACGCGCTCCTCATGGCCTGGTGTGAGCGAGGCGGCTTTCTTGAAGGCTCTCTTGGCTTTGTCCGTGGACTTCTGCAGGTCGAGATGCAATTTGGTAGGCGCCTTGATGCCATCGCCGCGCGACTCGATCTTGTTGCGTAGGAGGCTGAAGCGCTTGCTCTGTCGAGCAGGCGGGTCCGCCTTGACGGTGGTGGAGTATTCGTACTTGTTCGCCATTCTGAAGTTGGTGAGGTGGTTCGCTGCACAATGGAAAATGCGGGTGAGATTCCTGAGGTCAAGTCGTGTTGGTGCTTGATGCCTGTCCAGAGCGACTCGATGGTATTTGGAAATCTTCAAAGAGGTGACTGATTAAGGTCCTGGTAACGACGAGGGAGCAGGAAAGAAAGACTTAAATAGTGCACGAGGTCTGAGCGTTGTTATAGCGACGACTGCGTGGCAAGATCAATGCGTTCACCTGCACTGAGAGTGAATGAGCGGAGGCTTCCATGTAGCAGCGCGACCAAGTTTCGGAAGCCTGATGGGGTCCTTTCACATGCGGAGAGGAGTCTGAGTGTCAGCCTAGACTCCGTTCACCCAACGCTTACTGAAGGCTAGAGGTGCTTTGTTCATCCTGTGGGCCTTAATAGCATCGCCATTTAGATTGCGCTGGGTAGCTACACCCTTTGGTCAAGCAGTGGCTCAAGGTATCTCGTATGGGTCCCTTCCTGTTCCGTCACGTTTGACCTCCCAGTGTGTGGAGGCCTTAATGATGCGATCTTGACTGCCCCAACTCCTTCGAATTTCGTCTGGAGTCGAGCCATGTGTTGAGGAATTCCGGATTATCACGTCGTGGCCTACAGGCTCTGGCCTCAAACTGAGTGATCTTTCGTTGCCGGAAGCACTGATCACATTTCCTAGCCGTTGCCCACGAATGGCTTCCAAGGGCATCGCCCCATCCCTATCTCTGCTCTCCTTCCAGCTTCGACCTCCTGAGCGTGACGAGGAGTACATATTGCCCTGTGAGCGCCATGTCTCCTCATCAATCTTGTCGAACGGCTTCATGAAGCTTTTCAAGCACGGAAGCGATGCAGCAATAATAGACCATAGAAGTTCAGTCTGTGTCCAGATGAGTGGCTGTACAATGGCCACTCCAGGGTCATCACTCTTTTGGACAGCGCCGACCTGATGGAGGTTCATTGCTGCAAAAAGAACGTCCACAAGCCGAAAGGCAAAGACAAGCGTCACTGTAATTTTTGCTGCACGCTTGATCAGGATCTCCATGATCAGGAAAAGCGGCACAAATACGAGCAGCGATTCGGTGACGATGTCCAGAGCTAAGATGATCTGCCATCGAACAAACTGTAGGGCGCAGTCAGTGGCAACGCTTCTCAAAGTGAACGACTTGGATGATGACTTACTCGATTGGAACAGACTTCCGCTCCACTCGTGGGATATCCAGGACTTGAACATCCTATTGCTGCTGATAATATGCATCCAACACCGTAGACGGCGGAGAATCCGACAAGACCCCAGCATAAATGCGCGTTGCGAGGCCTACCATTCTCGAAGAGTCTCTGTGTCAATAGTGCCGTGGAGATCTTCGAACCGCAATGCGCTAGAAAGTAGAGGAAGACGTGTGCAGAGGCATACTGTTGCTATTGTCAGTGGTTTCTACTGATACCACTTCCACCAAATGAATTACCTGCTCGATTTTGCTGATTTGGGCTCGGTCCAGGAGTGATGTACTCTTGCCCAGGCCTTCTGAGAGACCAGCCAAGACTGCAATGTACTGGCCGACCGCGAGGACAGTGGAAGCTAGAAGCGCCCAGTCATCAAGGCCATACATACCTGCACAGGGTCAGCTCCTCGGAGACTAGATACAACGCCTTCGCGACACTGGAGCTTACCATACTTCACCACGAAGCGGATGATGAATGTGATGATGACATAGATGAACGACAGCAGTGTAATGATGTAGAGCCATCCCGAGTGATTTTGATCTGTAATCTGAGTGAAGTACCGTGTTCCCGCAGGCCAATTGGTGGTGTCCACATCGTAACCCATTGTGCGCGTATCGTTCGCGACGGGATAGTCAGTCAATCGTCCAGGCCAAGAGGTGTGAGAGGTCTTGCACGCCCGTTTGGAGATAGCTCGGCTGACAGTCGCTTGCTTCTTCCACAAGTCGTGTCCGCTGGATGCAAATGTTCTCCCGAATCAATGAAGCGAATACCTCAATTCTCAAGATCATAGGCTGCTGTTTGGCTGAACAAGGGTGGTCATAGGCGCCTCACCTCGCTTCAGGACCCGATTTGATGCAGACCAAGTCGATTTCAGGGTTAAATGGATCTTTGAAGAATTGCCAGAGTTGACCGCAATTCAGCAGGCAACTGGTGAATATGAAGCATTCGCTTCTTGAGACGCACGTAGAGATAGAGGTATGATCTTCGCAGCTTGCATGGCTAGGAAAGCTGTGTCATCCAGATGGCTTTCCAGTCCGACCCGCGATGCATGTCCACATGAACAGGCGAACGAACGGTCTTCATACCGTCTGCGGGAAAGGGTGACCCAAGCGAGAAGCCGTCGTGCCGGGCTCGTACTACCATCAGCGGTTTTCAAATACCCAACAGTTCTCATCACTCTCTTCTCGAATTGATCACACTCGGATCGCAGGTCGTTGCAGCACTTCGCTGCATTCCTTCTCCCTTCTCTCCTTCAGACACTTGACGATCCAACGTCAGACACATGTCGTACTTCCGAGTTGAGGCGAGCAGTTTCACTCAGATTCTTGCGCGCGCATTTGCTGCCCACGCTCAATGCTGGTTGCCGATCTAAAAAGTGGCGGGTGTTGACAGGCGGTCCGGGGACTTTGCGACGCCATGGATTTACACCCTTGAACCCAGGCTTTTCGATCTGCTAGGATAAAGTCCCTCTTCGCTGAGTTATCCCCGAGACTTTGCACGATCTAGCGGGCGATGTTATTTCACGATGAATTGCATAGGCTTGCTCGATCCATGTGCATCTTGATCAATTCCTCTTCCATACTGGACTGCGAGACTCTCGGAAGGATTGATGACGGGACCACGTTCTCGCCAGATACGGTAACATGGCTGTTTCAGATGTAGCACGCACATGCAGGTGGCACTGAACGGAGCTCGACCCTGCAGATTGAAACTAGTATTGCGGAGCTTTATTCAGAAATACTCAAGCTCAGGCGGATGATCCACGTGGCGAAAGGCGCCTGTGAACACTTGATAAAGATATTAACAACCGGTCCTATGCCAAGAGCAATCGTCAGAGCAATCGCCTTTGGTGAGAATTGTAATGCGGTGGTGCCACTCGAAGATGCAGGTCGTTACCCACTCCGTACCTTTGGGGTCCGTCTTTGGAAGAAGATGCAGCCGTGGTGCGAGTGCCTTGCAGGCGAGAACCATTGGCAAGCTGATCGAAGATGCTAATTTTCAGCTTGTGTATCGCTCATCAGAGAATAGCACCAGCAGAGTACATCGGATGCATGGTATCGCCTCGGTTCACCCTTGTCGACTGCCCATGTTAGTCGGGAGTCGGAAGGTCGCTTGCATCCGGAGACGAAGCCATTGGCATTCCACACATCCTTCGTCCCAAGGGGATCGTCTCATGATCGACACCACCGTGAAATGCAGTCTTCAGCAGTCTTTGTCATTCCTGCTAAAGCACCATCATTTGCCGAAATAGCGCAATTAGGTATAAGTGGGTTTCTTGCATTACAACCCTGGACGTGTGGGCCACGATGCCGAGACGGAGGGCCGTGTTTCGTGATTGTCGTGGATTTTACGGTTGTGCAACATTGCGATATGCAGCACCAGCGTTGGCGACAGCATCCTACTCAACATGCGCGTTCTTCGCGTGAACGCATTCACTGAGCCGGTCGGCGGCAGCAGTATCGGTAACTCAAAGCGCAAAAGTGGTCTTGCGTCTGTCGCTGAGCAGGAAAAGACAGCGGACTTTGTCGACAGTTGGAGTTCACCAGGTCTATGGCAAAGAATGGAACCACCTGTGTCGAAGTTTTCAGCGCGCAGGAGTCGACAAGATGCACAGGAGCTGGCAGAACTGTATCATGGAAGCGCAAAAGACTTACGAGCTGCCGCTGCGACCGTTGACGAGTTGGACTTGGACACCGATTTATTCGACCCCGGAAAGGTGACCTCTTTCGACGTTCGGGACATGAGTCGGATGGGCAAGAGGCAAGAGATGCGGCGCGTCTTCAGACAGTTCTCAATCCTGTCTTTCACTTGCGTGATTATGGCGACTTGGGAGTTCCTCTTGACGGCCAATACACATGGCTTGGTCGATGGTGGACGAGCTGGTCTATTTTGGAGCGTAAGTAGACTCTGCAAGATTGTCATGCCAAGAGCGTTTGCTAGGGCTCAACAGCAGCTCGACGACTCACTTCTGGCATGCCTTGCGAACCTCAGCACTCTTTCGTATCAGCAGAATCGTCCATGAGACTGACTGACTCGCAGTATATATGGACCATAATAGGGTTCGGGACCATTATCGCCTCCATGGCTGAAATGGCGAGTATGGCTCCAACTTCTGGAGGCCAATATCACTGGGTCAGCGAGTAAGTGGTTCCAAATGTAGTCAGAGAGGTATGCTGACCGTCGAAGGTTCGCGCCAGAGAAGTACCAGAAGTTCCTGAGCTATACGACAGGATGGCTCTCCGCTATGTCCTATCAAGCAGGCAATGCATCCGGTTTCTTTTTGGCGGGAACTATTATCCAATGTCTGGCGATGATCAATTACCCGTCATACAGCGCACCCAACTGGCAAAGCACGATTTGCGTCCTGGCTGTGGTCGTGGTCTCGGGAGTCTTCAATATGTGGTTCTCCAGATTCTTCCCCATTCTCAACAACATAAGCATGGTGCTTCATATAACTGGTTTTGTTGCGGTCGTGGTCGTTCTGTGGGTTCTTGCACCGCATCCGCCGGCAAGTGAGGTCCTACTACACTTCAGCAATGATGGTGGGTGGTCTACCATGGGGCTTGCCTTAATGGTCGGCCAGATAAGCGCCATTGCTGCACTTGGGTGCTCTGATGCTGCAGCGCACATGAGTGAGGAGGTCAGCGATGCTGGTCTTTCGGTGCCGCGCTCAATGATGTGGACGTTCTACATCAATGGCAGCACCGGCCTCATCTTTTTGGTCTCAATCTTGTTCGCTATTCCCTCGGTCGAAGACGCTCTCAATGATCCTACTGGGTATCCATTTCTGTACATCTTCCAGTTGGCCATGCCGAACAGCAACGTTGGAACGAATATTCTGACTGTAATCTGCGTGTGGTGTTTGATGGTGGGAAACATCTCCTTCACTGCATCTTGCGCACGGCAAGCTTGGTCATTGGCTCGCGATCACGGACTGCCATTTTCTGGATGGATATCTCGGATGAACACCAAAGTCCATGTTCCAATGAACGCAACCATTCTCACGCTCGCATGCACAGTGCTGTTGTCCATGATCAATCTCGGCTCGAATGCGGCATTCAATGCTATCCTGAGTCTCCAGCTTAGCAGCTTGATGGCCTCGTATGCGATTGCCATAACCTGCATTCTGACCCGGAAATTGAACGACCCAGCATCACTACCAAAAGCTCGATGGTCACTCGGCAAATTTGGCCTCCCGCTGAATTTTTTCGCCACTGGATACGCCATATTTGCGTGCTTCTGGACTTTCTGGCCGAATGCGACGCCTGTGGATGCGGAATCCTTCAATTGGGCTCCGGTAATATTCGTTGTGGTCATCATAGCCGCAATGATCACATATGTCGTGCAAGGCCGGCATGTGTACGATGGACCTGTCAGCTTAGTGAAACGGCTGTAATGATGATGACTTTTACGACGTTCACGGCCGTCGCCCAGCTTTGTGGAAGTTCACATCGCCTTGTTGCTGCTCATCCGAACGATTGACTGTTTCGAAGAGAAAGACGACTGCAGTACAGCGGCACAAGACCCGGCCTGGTGCCCATTTTTCGCAGAATTGTGTGCTCTGATGAAATGCCGACAGCTGGGAAGCTATGTAGTCTGACATCTGCTTGATATCGCCCTCTATCCTGGGCAAAGGAGGCATTTATCCACTCAATGAAAGGCCGATCCCTTCAGGAAACATCACTCCGCAGCGAGCTGTACACCTCGCCGAAAGATTGAAAGAGCGTCAGAGCGACCGTCGAGCGGGAATCCTGCTGGCATTCGGGGCCCATGGCGATGAATATGCAGCAGATAGGGCCTGCTACCTCTGGTCTGGGTTCTCATGCGCTCCTTGCGATATGAGAGGCATATGGATGTATGTTCTACAAATCTACGAAGCGCGTGGCGCGAAGGAGGCGCGATCCTCGGCTTTGATGACGAGGCTTGGCAACGATCTGACCCTCTCAAAACAATGCTCTTTCTGGCATCGAAGCTACATCAGAACATCAGAAATCGGCTTGAAATTGACATCCGCCAAATTTGGAGAAAATCATTCGTCGCCGTACGACTGCCATGCAAGAGGTATAGCGGGCAGGCTACTGTAGCGATCACGTATAGACAACGGCTTGCCAGTAGTTGACGAAGATACCGAATGACAAGATAATTACGGAGCGAGCAATACGATATCTAAGGCTACGACCTCGGCACGGTATGTCAAAACAATGAATCATGTTTCCATGAGCGCTGTCATGGCTTATCGAAGTCTTCGCGATCCATGTTTCACCAATTCATACATCTACAGAAAATGTACAGTCAGTGGGTATGTGCATGACCACTACAAAGTACATGCAATCGACATCAAATTGTCATATTCTCTCAACCCAGTCTTATCGTGCACAATCTCGTGGCCAGCGAAGCAGCTCATGTATATCATCTGCCGAGCTTTGGCGTGCATGGGTCTTTAATCTTGGTTGCTCCTCACATCTGTCAGCCTCCTTCTTACCTGACAATCTCAGAGCACAGACAGAATGGCATTAGATCAGGGCTCGATCGCTTTCATAGGTCAGTCTGATAGCTGAATCATCGATGATTCTTGTGGATTGGAATGGCTGACCCACATGCGGAACAGGCTTAGGTGTAATGGGATATCCCATGGCCATAAACTTACGCAAGAAGATCGATAGGAGCCGGACGTTGGTCGTTTGCGACATCAACCAAAATGCCATCACACGCTTCCAGGATCAGACGAGAGGCCTCGGCGCTGTGAAGGTCGTTGGCACAGCATATGAGGCTCTTCAAGAAGGAGTGAGGCAATACGCTGTTGTTAAAAAGAGTGCTTGGCTGACTTGTTGCAGGATATTGTTCTTACGATGCTTCCGTCCGATGCAGCTGTCAAATCAGTCTACCTCGATCCCGAAACTGGCCTCTTTGTCGCAGCGAAGCCTGCTGGAGACACGGGATCTAAGAAATTGCTAATCGAGTGCGGAACTGTCGCTCAGGCCACGATCTCTCAAGTCAGTCAGAAGTCCAAAGACTTTAATGTGACCTTCATTGACGCACCCGTCTCCGGAGGTCCTATGGGATCCGAGGCTGGCACACTAAGCTTCATGGTAGGCTGCAATGAAGCTTTATTTCCACCTGTGAAGGGTCTCCTCTCGCTTATGGGCACAGAAGACAGCATCTTTCGGTGTGGTGAGGTCGGCAGTGGTACAGCATTCAAGATTATAAACAATTACATCTCGATTATCAGCATACTCAGCGTGTCCGAGGCTCTCAATATCGGCGATAAGATGGGTCTCGATATGCGGCTACTGGTAGACCTGATCAATAGCAGCAGTGGCCAATGCTGGGTGTCCTCGAATAATAATCCGGTTCCTGGCATACACCCGAATGCGCCGGCGAGTCATGATTACGAAGGAGGCTTTCGAATTGAGCTGGCTGAAAAGGTGCTCCGTCTTGGTAGTGAGTTGGCGGAGAGCGTAAATGCACCCACTTTTCTTGACAAGACTGCATTGGTAGCATATGGCGCGGCTAAATCAAGATATGCGGGCAAGGACGCGCGTGTTGTATATAAGTGGTTGAATGAGCTTTCGGAGTCGAATCCTTAGAGGTCGTGATATGCTATGCAGGCTGCAGTACACATGAAGAGCCCTGGGTCTTGCGTCCTGCCGGCGATAACTGAACGGTTTCTGTTTATAAAAGGGTCAGCGAAGATGCGAGAACAAGAGCCGAAGGCTTTAGTGGCCTGCGAGCTTACATTTGTATCGAATGGATGAGCACGCTCAATGTCCAGCTCAGTCGAGAGACAATCATGGTAGAAGACGAAGGCATACTGAAGCGGCGCGTATACGTGCGGTCTTGCGCAAGGTCCAGAACTTAACGATCAGCACAGCTCGTTCCGACCATCACTTTCCGTTCTGGTCAACCGCCCAGTTCAGCCGCTTGCGAAGTTCCTCGGCCTTGTCTAGGTTTTGCTCCCCATATGCCTGATGGAAAAGATTGAGCAAAGCATGCATCTTTGGCAGGGCATCTCGCAAGACTTTGTGTGCTGGTGGCTCTGAGACCGGCGTGGCTCCTTCTTGCTTCAGGTACATCGGTGCTTTGTTGCGTGCTGCATCTTGCTGATCTATACTTGATGTCAAAGGATGGTCAATGATGGCGGTAAGGCGTCTCACACGGCTTACGATTCTTTTGAAGTTCAATGGAGGGAATGGGCTGCTGTTGTGTCTGATTGAGACTGGGGGTGAAAGGCTCGAGGCTACCCGTGGAGCCTTGGAGGGTACCATTTGCGATGATCTGCTGGATGACATTAATGTCGTCTCGGAGTGTGGCGGTCCAATCCATGATAACAGGACACCTGTCGTACGATTGCTGGTTCTTCTGTATCTGGTCTTTGTGTTGACTGCGGATTGAAGTTACTGGAACTGGATAGAGCGTCCTAAAGATGGTCCCGTCAACTGAGGGCGCAAGCACATGCTTGTGCCGATAGACCTGTACACGTGCACAATATTGTTCACTCAATCTCGCACACGCATCTAGTCATCGACAAAGACCAAGTACCATGGACGTGACACATCCCTGCAGGCCGAACACAGAGCATGTGCCAAGCAGCATCTCCGTACGGCTACAGACTCGTACTTGCCCGGGTCCAAGTGTGGACTGCCAACAGGCGCATCCAAACATCCGGTCCTATGTTATACCAATTGAGCTCGACTTGCAGACAATCGGCCATGTCAAAGCTCATGTCTTCGATAAGCAGGCGATGGGTGCAAAGAACTCCCCGGGAATGTGGGAAGAGTGCCAGCGCTACGACCAGAGTCATTTTGGTGCAAAGCTGGACAAGATCGACAACCATCTCGACAACGAGAGCTTCGAAAGTGACGCCGAAGTCAAGGTCCAGGAGGCTCAAGCGGTAAGTGAGCAGTCATCGGACTGAGCACTTTTACTGACTTGAGTGCTCTGTAGATAGTATACATAGAAGAGGTTCTGCTGCGAGAGGAATGGCGAGGCCGAGGTCTCGGCTTGGACGCGCTTCAGCGATCGATACAGGCTCTGGGATTGCCAGAGAACAGGTATGACCGTCGGTGTTTTGAAATATGATGCTGACTACGGCAGTATTGTTCTTCTCGAGCCAGGTCCGATCAACTCTGTAGAGCACAGATCTGGAGGCGAGAATGCTGGCGAGAAGCTTGAGAAGCATTGGAAGAAGCTTGGCTTCACTTCATGGAGTTATACGGATCCCGCTTGGCTCTGCTTGTCTTCGGAGGATGTTTCGTGGAGCAGTGGCCCTCCATGAGCGGATAGGCCTACCGTCAAGCCATCATTCATGATTTCTCTCTGGCAACTGCTTTTGAGCCAGGTCAACGTATCCTTTTCCACCTATTGAAGCTGCAAATGAGACGTGAAAGGTTTCGATCCTACAAAGTGCGGCCACAGAAAGCGAATGGACATTCATCGATGTACAAGTACTGCTCGAGACGAAGTTGACGACAGGACAAGAATCTCCCTCAAGCCGGGTCAAGTCGGAGCAGGAGCAATTCCCGACACGGCAACGACCGGGTTCAGATCCTCCGTGCCCCTCGTTGTGTGGTCGAAAGCATCGTGGGGTCTTTGAAGCCGCCTATCCTAGTATCACTTCGACGGCAATAGGTCAGTATTACCGCGGCATTGAGTAAGTAGAACAGAACGTAGATGGTAGAGGTTTTAACCGAAGCTGAAGTATCTTCCCTCCTTTGCTCACACCTGTACTTGTGACAGCCTGGTCATCGCAGTCAACAAGGACCAGCTACTCCACCACTCCACATCTGATATCATTCCTAGCTTTCTGCCGAACAAAGCTCCAGATTCCTTCACATTGACGTCGCTCGCAGTCACAGAACGCACTACAAATTTCTTCGAAGTCGACTTTGTCTTTGATTAGCACAAACACGAGCAGCAAAATGTCGAGCGAAGGAGGAGCAGTTGGCAAAGAGTCCATCAACACTGAGATCATTACGCTTTCAAGATATCTTAGTGAAGAGCAGACGAAGCACAAGGAGGCTACTGGAGATTTCACGTAAGTTTGCAGAGGCATGGAACTGGCGATTTGGCTGACCGGACGCACTTAGCCTTCTCTGCCATGCTCTCCAGTTCTCGTTCAAGTCGATAGCGTACTACATTCGACGAGCCTCATTGATCAACCTCTCCGGTTTAGCGGGCTCTTCGAACACCACCGGAGACGACCAGAAAAAGCTAGATGTGATCGGCAATGACATCTTCATAGCGGCTATGCGCTCGAGCGGCCGTGTTCGAGTGCTTGTGTCGGAAGAGGAAGAAGAGGCTATCATCTTTGATCAAAACCCACATGCTCGATACGCCATCGCATGTGACCCGATCGATGGAAGCAGCAACTTGGACGCTGGTGTGTCAGTTGGGACTATCTTCGGCATTTACAGACTTGCGGAGGGTGCAAAGGGGACCAAGGAGGACTTGCTTGTGCCAGGAAGCGATCTCGTGGCTGCTGGTTTCACCATGTATGGTGCTTCGGCACAGCTGGTGATGACCATGAAGGACGGCCCAGTGAATGGCTTCACCATGGACAATGCCCTTGGCGAGTTCATTCTCACGCACCCTGACATGAAAATTCCAAAGAAGCGAGCCATCTACAGCTGTAACGAGGGTAACAGCAAGTACTGGGAGGAGCCAGTAAAGGAGTGGTGCGAAAGCCTCAAGAATGCCGAGAAGCCATACTCTGCGAGATACATTGGATCAATGGTGGCCGATGCATACCGTACGTTGTTGTATGGAGGCATTTTCGCATACCCAGCGGACAAGAAGTCTCCGAAGGGCAAGCTGCGGATATTGTACGAGTGTGGTCCGATGGCCATGGTGTTTGAGAACGGTAAGCATCCTTCACTTTCAGCTTTGATGATGAGCCTTGACTGACGCAATGCATAGCTGGCGGTCAAGCAGTTGACAGCAAGATGCGTCGTATGGTGACAGTGGTCCCTGAACACATCCATGACCGAAGTGGAATCTTCTTGGGAAGCTATGATGAGGTCCAAAAGGTGATAGATATCCACAAGAAGCACGGCATCACGGCGGCGTGAGCGTGCCAAGGAGAGAACGATATGGCTGCGTGGACAATTGAAAGGAAGGATCGATTGTGTCTTGCTGGTATAAGACGCAAAGACTGAGCTTCAAAATAGCATGATCCGTTGGAGATATCCAGGTCCAGCATAGTAGCATATGAACCAGAAGCCTGCTGAATGCGAGTGACCATGCTTGCTCTATGGTCAAGGCCGTCATCCTCATACTCGAGAGGCAGTAGAGTCTCTGTGATATACAGCCCCCTTGGGATTCCACAAACTATCTTTCAGAAAATGAGTAAGCCGTCGGACACGCCCAGTTTGTGCCAGACCGTTTGTATGGATGCCTCGCGAGTGCTGCATCCTCCGCTGTAGAAGGTTTGGATAGTACCGTCAGCCACGCGTCAACACGAAGGTCTCTCTCAGACAGCTATTGGTCGCTATAGGAGACCTATTGACCGCAGTGGGTGGCGTTCATTACTTTCGATGGAAAAGTGAGCGTGTTTTGAGAATAAGAAACACGAGAAAGTTTGATGGCTGCCAAGTCATTCTGCAGACGCTCGGCGCGCGCGCCCATGACCAATCCCTGCACCTCTCAACTGACGTGCTTTCAGGCTCCGGTCGACAGCGTTATTGAGTTCGGGGTTGGCAGTCAGCAATCTCGTATTCCCTATCATGAGCTCGACACCTCCTTGTTGTCTTTCTGACAGCAATCCTGACGACGCAAGGACGGCAGAATGCCATAATAGGCCGTCGAGCAGTCGCAGTACGTCGCGCTTGCACCCGCCACCACCGTGAACACATCGGAAGTCTGGAAAATCAGCAGAGTTGACATGATACGGAACGAGCAGGATGCTATGATAGAAAAGACATGAATATCATGCCTGACTTTGGTGAGTCTGCACATGTATGATCTAGACTGTGAGCTGACGATGATTTGCAGATTATTGGGGTGACTTAGCATTGCAGGCCTGGGTCAACATTAATCCTTCACCACAATGGGCCAGTCGACAGATCGAACCGTATCGCGGCCTTCCATTCGGAACATACTTGCATTCAAGTCGCCCTCGGAGACAGCGCAAGCTCACTGGCCCTTTAGAACCAAGTGAGCAATCTTTCTGGGATCGCTTTAAGCTCATGTCGTGGGAACCAGACCAGCGAACGGAAGATCAGTCGGGGTCCGCGTTTCTCACAAAGTTGCCATTTGACATCCGAATCATGATCTATGAGATGGTTCTTGGTAACAGAGTCCTCCATCTTTCAGCGCAGAATCCGAAAAGCCGTATCGAGCATTATACGTGCAATCGTCCAGGAGAGATAGACCGAGAAGGTGCCAACCATGCTTGTTCAGACTCCGGGATCAGACAAAGGCCCTCATCGCCACGAGCAGAGCAACAAGAGGCGACCGGCTTGCTTCCTCTTTTGACATGCTGTCGACAGATATATTCTGAGGCGATTGATACTTTGTACAGCGCGAACACTTTCAGCTTCACTCAAAACTTTGCAGCGTTCACATTTCTCAAGCTCATGGTACCAGCACAGCGCCTTTCCACTATCAGACGCTTTCGATTACATATGCGAATACCACGCCATCCAGGTCTGAATAGTCGATCCTCCCGAGACTGGCAAGATCTATGGACGTTCTTTGGCAGCGAGATGAGTGGCTTACAAAACCTGTATCTGGAGCTACAGATGCTGCAGCCGATGGAAGCGCATATAGAGTCGACCCCGGATGACGAGGCTGAGACATGGATTAGGCCAATGGTGGATATGGCTGTGAACGCATATCGCAGACGCGGGTGCGTTGTTGAACTGGAGACGCGCCACGTTCGGCACTATCCAGCACGGATCTTTTCCAACCTCACTCAGAAAGGCGAAGTGCTTGACGAGGACGACCTTTTCGCTTTGACTTGTGCTGCACTGCACAGATCTATACGCTTGTCGCTGGGCTGAAGGGTGAAGGTGCGGAGAGCTGCAGCGTTTGCACTTCGCGTTGAAAGGTGTCCGTGCTGCACTGTTGCCTGGAAACCAGACAAGTGAATGAACCTCGAAGCGCACCTATAAAGGTTGACCTCGACCGTGCTACAGACTGTGCTCCACGTCAGTTTTGCACAGTTTTGGACACTCTGCGCATACTTCAGCTGTTGCATCCCTTGAAGCCACCAAGTCCACGACCATGGCATCAGACCGCGGAGTGCCAAATACCAAGCAGCCAGGTAGGTCTGCAGCACAGTCGCCCCAGCAGTGATGCTAAGTCTGCCGCAGCTTCAGATGCAGGACTGTACGAGCCAAAGAAGACCTCAGATCGTGAGAAGTCAAATGACAATCAGCCAGGTAATTATAAGATACAATTGTCCTAGTAATAGCGCTGACTTTGTCGTAGCTCCAGGTGCAGGACTTTACGAGATTCTCAAAGTGCCGCAAGACTCGAGCATGCGCCTCATCCGCTCCAACTACGAAAACCAACTTGCCTTGGCTAGAGAAACTAACCACCTGACCTACGACGAGCCTAACCCCGAGGACCGACGCCGCAAAGAGGCTGAGGTCCAAAAGCTTCACAATGCAGCCCGAGTCCTGCTAGATCCAGTTCGGCGCAGACAGTACGATATGCGCCAGCAGCACAAGTCACGCAAGCAGACATCCCGCCAGGCTGCACCTCAATGCGACACTTGGATCGCTGCGCGTGATGGTCGCGACTGGCCCACGCCACCCAAGCACCGCGAGAGGAACCCAGGCCGTCGAGACGCATTCGATGACAGACGTTTGGACACCCGCAGCATCAACTCACCAGGCGGTCGTGGTAGCCCAAGCTATGAGCCGTACTTGCTTCACTAGCTGACGTACCGCTTGGCGAGTTGTCGTTGTGGTTCTTTTGTGCTTGCATCGGATCGGAGAGGTCGAATGCATGATCGGCTTGAGATTGTTGCAACATCATGGCGTTTTTTGCATGTTTACCGATGGAATTTGTCGCAAGGATTGAGCGGAGATACCCAACTTTTGATGGCGCATTGCAAGCTGCATTGATAGTGCAGACATCGAGATACTTGTCTCTCGAGCTACATAGCATGAACATGAACATGAGAAATGAACGACAAATTGCACACTCGAAATGCCGCATTACGCAGGCATGAACATGTGGGCAAGGCGTGGTTGCCCAAAAAAATACATTTGTAGTGTACAGCGGAGGAGGTCTCTTACCACAAAACACACATCATGCTTTTGCTTTCGTCGCGCCTTCTTCAAAGTATTCTATCAGACCCTCGATCGTGACCACTTTCAATCCGTGCCTGCGACCGAAGGCCAAGCATCCATCTCTCCTCATCATACCAAAGCCACCAGTCATCTCAGCCTTGCCCAGGACATCCTCGCCATCTTCTACCATTTCTCCGATGACAGCGACAGGCTCTTTACCCGCAAGTCGACAGAAATCTACGGCAGCTTCTGTATGCCCAGCTCGTGCTCTGACACCACCTTCACGCGCCTGCAATGGCACAATATGACCTGGTCGCCTGAACCAGTCCTTCTGCACTGCTGGATCCGCCAACTTCCGACACGTCACGCTGCGATCCTGAGCACTGATACCAGTGGTGATGTCCTCGTTGGCATCTATTGTGATCGTGTATGCGGTTCTATTCGGGTCGGTGTTGTGAGTCACCATCTGTGGGAGCTCTAGGCGTGCCGCCAACGACGGTGTAATGGGTGCGCACAGGTAACCCGAGGAGTATCGGATCATGAAAGCTGCTTTCGCGGGCGTAAGATCTTGCGCCGCGATTATGAGATCTCCTTCATTTTCACGGTGCGTAGAATCCATTACTATGATGAATTCACCATTTGCTAGAGGCCATTAGCGAAGCTCACTTTTGCATTCTCGAAATTGTCTGACCAAAAGATTCTATCGCATCTGGTATGCTGTCAAAACTGACGTCGCCATTGACGGTCGCCATTGTGTACGAATGTGACAATCCCTTTCGAGCTGGCGATCGTGTATGATATTCGCTGCAGAAGTCGACCAGGTGCCTCCAGTTTCTCCCAGCTCCCAAGCTAAGGTTCCGTCAGACCTTGGAGATTCTACTCATCCATGCATAAAAAGATCGCGAGATGCGCCGACTCCGCAAAGTATATGATATGTCTATGGCGAAGGCACTGGTATGAATTCGGTCCTATGCCAATGCAATGGATCTGATGGAGCCCTTTTCTACAGCACGACATCTCGACGACCCCACCAACGTCAACTCGAAGCGCCTGTGAAAGGCTGGACCATGAAAAACAGCGCCATGGTCGGCGTGTCTGCATGCCGATCCCGAGGCTCTGTCACAAGGAACACATCCGAGAAGGATTTCACGATCGTAAGCAGATTGGAGAGGAATGCATGTAACCGCGCCGGCAGCGAAAGACAGTGTCCCGGCATATTCTCACGGAAGTCGATTTTATGCTTGTGGCTCCTCCTTCTACCCTTTCGTTGACTATGAAGCTCGAGCACACTTCTGCGCTGCACGCGGGCGCACACTTCTCGGAGCAAGTGACGCAGTCTCGGCACGCTAGAAGTCGCGAAGAATTATCATCGAAATGTGCACGTTCAGTAGCGAGATTGCATTCCAAGCACCCACGCGCGCATCGACTACTAGGTACTGACTCTGAGCGCCGTGAGCGGATAGTCAAAAGACTTGTCCGGCCATTGAGTAGCATTACAAGACATCAACAAATTGGTCTTGCTTGATGATCTCGTAAGACGTAATAATGCTACTTCCGATCACGACCTCATGCTGCTTGTCCGATGGCCCACGACAGCCGAACTTGCATCGGCTACACAAAGAGATCTCGGGCCGTGGCTCGTGCAAGAAAAACAATGTCTGGAGGCGAAATGAGAACCTTGCACGACGCCAACTCGACCTCCAGATCGCAAAGCGGTTATTATACTGCTGAGGGCTTTGCTTACTCTTGACCAGGTAGGAAGGCGCACCTCCATGGCTACACAATCTCCTGAACCACTTTGGGAGCATTCATTTCCTTGGACAGTATAAGCAAGATAGCTTTTTCGACACAGCCACACTTGCAGGCTCGTTTGTGACCAAGGAGAAACGTCATGGTTAGCAGAGCTTCATGGAATCTCCTCGGTGGCCATTTCGAAGGTGGTCTGGACTGAGCGCACCGAAGAACGACCAGAAAAGCAGGAAGCATAGCTCGCCGGGGATACAGTACCGCGACAAGCATTGTTCCAACTTGACGGGCGGGGACGGGACGCACTATTATCCTTAGCAGGCAAGCTCAAGCACGGTGCCACCAAGCGCATCGACACCATGAGAAGCATTCGAATGTTGCACTGGTGGGTGGACCTCTTCTGCGACAACGCCAGCACCCAAATCTTAAAACATGCGTCAGTGACATACATGAACGAGACACCTGCATGGTGACGGAGATGTTCCTGCAGCAAATATCCAGCTGCATGAGATGACGGTCACTCATTACAGCCCATGTGCTCGTGTGCGCCCACCCTGGTAGGTGTAGATCGGCAGCGAGATTAACTTATCCGACCCGCCTGTCAGTGTCACAGTACGCTGACGCTCTTCCGACCACAAGTCAGTCCAAGCCGTTGGATCTCGACACGAGTTAGAAGCTTTGTTTCGAAAATTCTTCGCCTTTGGCCTTAATCGCTGCAGCAGATGTTTTCAATCTATTGCGAGACGACTTATCAAATTACAGACAATACAGCGACATTGAGCACCACTTCACTCGCAAGTCGAAAATAGAAGCCACTCTGGGCAAGGCTGACGACACTTCGTCTGCAGGCAAGGTTAAACGCAGTTCTGGGATATTCGAAATGCTATTCTTGCTCGGGCACTTTCCGCACTCGGCGCCCCATCAGCTTGGCTCAGATCAGGACTAGGATATCCCTACTATCAGAAGCAGGTAACCGGTTTGCGAAGAGGGCTGTTTTCGAAGCCTGGTGATGACTCCCGATGGCTGCTGCCCGAAAAGCCGTGTGAGCCCTTCATGGCAGATCATAGACCAAGCGATTGGATGCTGGCGTCGCATTGTGTCCAAGACGTGACATCCAAGGAAGTGTCAAGAAGCTTTGGCATTACTTTTAGCTGCCGAGTCTCCCATCGTTGGATATCTTGATCAGGAAGTGAGTCATGAAGATACAGTATCTACTTTCGATTTGCATCGAAGCGAGAAGGTCTATAGCACTGTAATTGTTGGCACTCAAAGCGAGGCTGCGGGAGTTGCAACGGGATGAGGTCGCTTTGAAGTGCTCATGCACAAGCCCCACCATCCTGGCTCTGCAAGCACGAAATGAGTCCGTGATCTCCTTCCTTCCGCTTTCTTGCAAACGAGCTTCATTTCGCACCGTGCGTCCGGCAAAGATGTTCCCACAGACCAGCTTTTCGGGCGATTGTCCACTGCACCGCCAGCCATGGCGTCAAGACCGTCGTCTCGTGGAAGGTCATGAAGCCTTCTAGCGGGCTTCTGTAGCTGAGAGCAACGCCCCTTTTGTTTGGAGTAGAGAGCCTCCACAACATCTTGAGGTCATCACCATCGCACGGCCGACCGAACATTGAGCGAGAAAACTGTCAACGTGTCTGCGCTTGAGTATTCGATGATGTTCCATTTCTGTCTTGCTTCTTGACACTCGTGGAGAGTGCCGGGTCGGTCGCTGTATGAAACAGGGATGCTCTGCTAAGTCGTCCGCAATCACGTCTGCAGCACTAGGGTACGTCGACGTGACTCGCAGGGTGGCACGGCACCTTTCCTACAGGCTGGGACAATCAAGCATTGCTGGCTGCGAACATCACAACATGGGCTGGAAGTAAGCAGCAGAGACGACGGTCCCCGAAGAGCTAGTAGCACTAGCAGAAGCAGTAGGCGCTTGATGCTGCCTCACTTGACGCTCTGGTGAGAACAACCCATCCGTCGCTGGGCCGTTGCATGGGTTCCAACAATCTGCCATCCAGCGTGGCTTGGCTCAAGAAAAGGGCCTTGCGCCAGGTGCACTTGTGCCGGGGTCATGCCTATCCACATGGAGATTCGTGCATGTTGCGTGGGTGCTATGGACTGCAATCTTGAGCCCAAAAGAATTAATGTTACCTTGGAGCCTAGCCATCGTATCGGTGTGCGTGTGAGTAGTGAAGAGTATATGATCGGACACCCTGCTGCTTGGACCTCTTCCTTCCCTTCGCTTTGACCATTGCTTTGAGCAAGATACACACGTTCCTTCAACCATACCATCGTACCTTTGAGTTAATACCTATACACTCTTTGTAAACCGGAATCGGCATAATAATACACTTTCCTTGGACGCGGACTACTACTGGGCAAACGGAGTTACTTGTCTTCGACCGAACAACCATACAGACCTGATTTCACTGGGTCGCTACGCGCATCTCGCAGGACGGATACGCAAAACTGACATTGACTTGGAGACGGCGCTTTTGCACAAGGAGAGAAGGGCAAGCCGGATCTGGCGGACAGATCTGCAACGACGAAAGAGCGACAATTGCCTCGATAGGCGGTTACAGAGCTCATTCAAACGAGCACAGCGTTTCAACGGAGAGACCTGATCGTTTCTGCCAAGCAGTTTCGGGGCGATCTTCTCTTGAAACGTCTTTGAACAACCAGAAGCGGCAGCGAAACTCGAACATCAGTCCTTCATCTGTACGCTTCAGGCACGGCGCCTAGAGCAACCTGCTGAACGGACACGTCACGAGCTATTCGAGCATTGAGGCAGATAGCTGCGCCGCGTGCTTGTTACAGGCGGCTATAACTTTGGAGAGAGACTTCGGGCTTCCAGAATCAACGACAGCATCTTGACTGGATTGCTCAGCGTAATCGCTGACAGATCTTGGGACACGCAGCGGTCGGTGGAAACGGAGGCCGTGGTACAAGCAGCCAGACGGGCATCGCCGCTTACTACAAGCAGTGGTGCAAATTGGCCAACACAGCAGGATCGTTCGAACAATCCGAGATTCGAGCGTACAGCAACGTGAGTGGCGGTTGCGTTAAGGCGCAGTGTGTTGCAGATTTAGCAGACGACGCAGGAGAACTGGAGGATCTCTGAAACGGGATCAAATTGCGCTTTCCCGGAAAAGGACACTAGTGCCACACCTGGTTAAGGGGCCTGCGGTGCTTCCCGAGCCCGCTACTGTACTTTCCTCGAGGCCTTCTTTCGCAAAGAGTCTGTGCTCGCCGCAACACGCCAAACGCATCCACTCCATCAACATTTGTTTCTGGGCTGCAGAGCCTGTTGTTTCTGTATTTCTGGGCCTGGCGACTGACTGCTCTCGCCGCGAAGGTACGTTGGAAAATTGCTCTCTCATCCCAGCTGGCTGCCCGGGACGCGCGTGTGCATCGATCGAACCTGTCACCTCCTTTTCCTCCGAGCACTGAAGCAGAGCGCCATCAGCGGACACCTACAGCACCGCGCCTTCCATCTCCCGTAGCACGCACCTGCCTCGCTCGAGCATACCCACCGCGTCCCTCTTGCCGTGCATCTCGTGTGCCAGATCTGACGAGCGAGATCCAGGTGTATTTTTCTGTTGCATCGTGCGAAGGAGCATAGGCCTGCCGCGCGCACGTTCATCCGATCGATCAATCGCCTCCGAACAGGCCATCTCGCGACAGGGCCCGAGCACCCACTGCACGCCTTCGCCCACCACCACCACCACCACTACCTCTCCATATCTTAATACACGCTCGACGCGACTGCGCGGCGCGGGCACATATTCGCTGCTGTCGTCGCTCGGCGCCATCACGTGCTGTCACAGAAAATTTCTGCCCTTCAAGTCAGTAGTAAACCTTTTGGTGCTCCGCGCTTCTTGAAACAACACACACACCATCATTGTTGCCGCCTCGCTGCATTGGATGTCTCTGCCGGGCATTGGCCACATCTTGCTTGCGCAGCAGCAGAAGAGGAGGGACAGCTTCACGAGCGTGGTGGACATGGACCTTCATACACTGCTGAACACTAACAGAGCGGCAGCTGCAGGTGGATTCGCGCATAGAAACATGCAGTACGAAGTTCCCCTACCCATTGCTATGAACCATGATGTTTCTACATCGAATGGACACTACGCGCAAAATCTCTACGTTCCCAATGGCAACAATAGGATAAAATCCGAGAACGGTTCTGAGCGCGGCGTGTCACCACATACCTCCGAGCACTCCTCGAGGTACTCTTCGCAGACTCCACAAAACTCCGTGGCCTACCAGCAGATTGCCGCGCAGCTCACGAATGGCATGCGATACCCTTCGCCAAATCAGATGCAGCAAAACAACAACATGCCGATGCTGCAGCACTCGTATCACCCGAACACGACACAAGATCAGGGCTATCAAACACAGGCTGGCGCCACGATGGGCGCCGTGCAGCAGGCTGTGCCGCAGTCGACGGACCAGACTGCGATGGACGGCGGACGAGCAAGCACTGGCAGCAGTGGGCTTCCCAAGGCTTTCGCCTGCTCGACTTGCCAAAAGGGCTTTGCGCGGCGTAGCGATCTCGCGCGTCATGGTACGACCTCTATTGTTTCATCCCTTTGCACAACCATACTGACGGGTGATGCTAGAACGAATCCACTCCGGTGTTCGACCGCACGTCTGCGACCACCCTGGCTGTGGCAAGCAATTCATTCAACGTTCCGCCTTGACTGTTCACTCTCGCGTGCACACTGGCGAGAAGCCACATATGTGTGAGCGATGTGGCAAGGTATGTGGAAGTCTCCCTGCACTCCTGATCCTGCTGACCTTCGATGTAGCCGTTCTCCGACTCTAGTTCTTTGGCTCGTCACCGTCGCATTCACTCTGGAAAGCGTCCATACAAATGCCCATACGCAGATTGCCAGAAGACATTTACTCGACGAACCACCTTGACCAGACATCAGAACCACCATACTGGGACCATCGAGGAGTCCGAAGCCGCCACTGCCGCAGCACTTGCCTCTCGTGTCCAGATGAGCACCAATCGCTCTCGAGGCTCAGATGAGGAAGATGGCTACTCTGGTGATGGGAAGTCTCCTTTGCCACAGCAGCAAGACCGAGCTGCTACTGGGTCTCCTGCCACGGGTCTCAACGGCATGCCTCAACTACAGAGACAAGCCTCCGACTATTATATGAATGCGATGAACGGTGGCATGGCAGCTGTTCCACCACATCTAAGGAACGAGATGCAGCCCTCGCCTCGCGCTCAATCTCCTCAGCAATATCCCATGCCAGTGAACGGCAACACTCCACAATCTCGGCCATCTCTGACTTCCAATCCATCTTCCAGCGCTCATCTTCCTCAAATTCTGGAGCCACCGACCACCAATGGCCAGCAACAGTCTGGAAGCGGCAACAACAGCCCTCATCTGAACAATACCAACAACAATCCCATGAATGGATGGCAATCCCCGCATCCTGGTATGCCGGCGAACGCACCGCAGACGACCGACTACACCTACCCCGACCCGAACAATCACTACGGCGTAGGCAATGTCAACACTGCTCAAATGTACTACCAGCAGCAGGGTGTGCAGCGTCCTCACAGCACACAGCCGCTCGACTATCAACACCAAGGCCAGCCGATGTGGGCGCAGCATCAGCAGTAGGACGCTGATGACCCTGCCGACACTGAGACTGGATAGGCACCAGCCAAGCCAGACGATGCCAGCACGCTTCTACAAGCTGTTCTCATTGCACGAGGATCGGACATGCTCCCTGATTGTGTATTAGGCAGAAGAAGCTGCGAGCTGCTGGCTCGTCATACAAGATTTGCGTTTGAGTCGTTTCCGGAGTTTTATGGACTGGCCTGATACCCAGATTTCCTGTTATGGATCCGTTCGGTGCGAAGCGCGTTTTTACGGGAAGGACTTTGGCATAATCGAGCATTCAGCATTTTTCTTTCCTATCGACCGTCGAAAGGGCTTCGTCGCTTTTTACACCACTCCATCTCCTTTGTTCAGGTCGAGCTCGGACCAGCAGACACACAGTCGTTATAATTTCCAGATTGAATTTGTTCTTGTTTTCTTCGCGGGCGCTACAAAAATGGGACCCATCGGAAACCGTACTGGTTTGCGCTTTTTCTAATGAGTGTACGACTGTGTGTGTATCATAGCAGGGCTGGCGAGCGGCCACGGGAGAAGGTGGACATCACTGGGAAGGAAATGGTCTAAAGAAGGTGAAGGTGTGCACCTGGAAAATACTAGTGTAATTGGGCTGCAAAGGCCAATCGTTGCGAGAACGATATCTGATTCCAGTGAGGGTTTCTTGGGAGATTCTTTCTTAAGATCTCTGGCGATTCGGCGCATATGGGTTGAACAGTGGGAATGGAGCAGTGGGTTATACTGGCTCCGCGACTGGCATCGAGGAAATCATATGTCTCTGAAACTAAAGTAATACTATTTGCGTCAATCTTGCTGTGTTCTCAATCCCCCCCCC
>JAASFE010006214.1:409187-470570 GCA_013365205.1 Pseudocercospora cruenta
TGTTGAGCCTTGTGAGCGTGAGATGACCGTTGCCTGTTTGCTTATTTCGTTTCACATGCACGCGTTTCGGCAGATCAGCCAGTTAGAGTTTGCTGATTGTGTGCTAGCCGACGTTTCAAAACTTGGGCTATTCTCGAGCCACTCGACAATAACATCACAGTTCACTTGGACAATCGTCAGTGCACGCCTTTTTGGACATTCACCTCGAGCAACTCAGCGCAGTATTTAACACTGCTCACAAAGCATAGGCGAAGACGCTTTCTTTGTGACACCAAACAACTTACCATCGACCAGCATCGAAACATAGCACGAACACCCCGCATCCCATCGCCAGGGCATTGATCGGACGCTATCTGCAGCTGCACGAGCGCTCCCGCGACCTGCGATCCAACTTTTCCCGACGACATACATAATTACCTGACAGCCTTCCCGAACTCTCAGCAGCCGACCTGACCGTATGGCGCGCACAATCCAAACCGCCGTCAACCCCTCGCCCCCAGGCTCCGCGTCAAGCACGCATCGCGTCACCAAAACCCGATCTGAGCGAGCCAGTAACGGCCGAAGCTGCATGACGAGACAGCGTAGCAGAATGCTGGCTGAGGCAAGCAGCAATGGCGTACTCGAGGATATGGTGAACGAGGCGCAGGTCGTCGCGGGATCCAGCACAAGCGACAGCTACCCTGGCAAGGGTAAGGGCAGATCTGCGAACGCCATGCTTGAGACTCATGATTGGGAGGACGAAGACTCGTACATGCTCGATGAAGAGGAAGATGCTGTCGCTGAGCAGGACGACGTCTGTCCGATCATTGACAAGGACACCAAGCCATTTCCGATCATGGATCTGCCTACTGAGATTCGCTTGGAGATCTATCGTGCATGCTTGACTCGGCCTTATAATATCCTGCTGTCAAAGCGCGAGCAGCAAGTGGTGGCCAAGGCCGATGAAGATCCTGGTGAGGGTGGCGTTGAGATCAGCTCTGACGATGAGGGAGCTGTGGGCACAAGAAGTCGAGTCACACGCGGCGCTCTTCCCATCCAGCAGAGTAATTCGTCTACTCTCAGGCGCCTGCAGGCAGGAAACGGCCTTCCGATCACCACTTCACGCTCGAGACGTCCAGCTCGCATGCCTCAAAGCCGCTCTGCACCAAGCTCGTCGGGCAGCAACTCGTCGTCATCCACGGTTAGCAGCACCTACAACACGAATACTGGGACCACAACTACCGTCTATCGCCCATCTCGCTCAGCTCGTCGCACTGTTGAGGGCAGAAACAAGCCAATGGTCGCCTCCGGCCCAGATCGCCCACAGAACCAGGACCCGCTCATCGTAGCTATCATGCTTGCAAGCAAGGAGATCTACAAGGAAGCACGCAGTGTGCTCTACGGCGAGAACTTCTTCACCTTAGATCTAGCCACCGCCATGCCTACTCTAGCATGCCTTCATCAGCGGTCGCGGCGCCAGATCAAACACGTTGAGCTGGAGATTCCAACCTATAACGAGATCTTGGAACGCTTCCAGGAGACAGTGCGCTTGAGCCTGAGGTACTGCTCGGGCCTGAAGAAGTTCGTCATTCACATGCCCTTTACTCTTCCCGGAGCTGATGGCAGCGGCACGACTGGCAATACCACGGTCTATGCAAATGGCTTCGACATTCTGCGTTGGTTGCCACAAGAGTGCAATGTCATTCTTCAAGGCAACATCTGCACGGAGATCGAGACTGTTGTCAACAAGCACTTGCATCTGGCAAAGACGCTTGATAAGGTACGTCAGCATAAATACCAGATGAGTAGCAATATGATGGTGGGGGACGAAGTGGTCCTCAAATGGGAGGAGATGGAGAAGAAGCGCAAAGAGGCTGAGGTGGCCGCTGCTGCTGAACAGCAGTAATTCAATGCGCTTCTGCTGTATGCGAATCTGTCGCAAGGACAGTTCGCTCAAAAGCACATTTGCTTACCTTTGCGCACAGAACGCCTACGCCAGACGACAGCTCATCTCGAACGATACCGGCTCCTCGAATTGAGCGACCATTCTCACACTTCAGCGAAGTCAACGACCCTACGAACGACCTCTTATACCCCAAGCAATCCCAGCTGCTATGACTCGGGCAGAGCAGCTTTCTGAATCCATTCTTGACTGAGCTTCTTCTTGTCTTCATGAAACGGACAATTGTCCCTGGATCTGGACGGTTGTACTATAGCTGTTGGAAAGGAAACAGAGGATGGGATTACTTTTTCATGCTTGTACAGTACGCGCCCCTTTCTTGGGACTACGATTGCTTGGAAAGTACTGCTTGAGGGTACGGTCACGGAAGTCTTGCAGTAGAGGCACACACGATTACACGAACGAAAGTATTGAGCAGGTCTGAACAAAGGAGCCTTGACACATGATATCAGCTTTTTCTCTTGGTGACTTTTCTTTTCAGTGTCTACCGCATGGTTGTGGTGTCCGTTATGTAGTGATCGATTTGTTTTTTTCTTTTCTTCACACTACCTTTTCCGATTCCAATTCCAGAAGCGAATCTACATCGACATGTTTGTTTTAGAGAACAAACAATCCTCGCCGTTGCCCAGCACTTGGGAATAGCCAACGAACGCCATGAATGATAGAAAGTCCAACGCTAGAACGCGCCAAGAATAACCAGCAACACTTTCATCGCCGTCACCGTCCAACAATCGGCAACTTATCCTCCATCCACTTCCCCTCCCCTTCTCGCGGATGTTCATTAATATAATACAACTTCCTCATCCCACAAAATCCTCCAGGCTGCGCAGTCCTCTGAACACGTTTAAACTCTCCCTTCAACTCCTTTGGTGCACCTCCACGTAACGCCTCCTCACTCCAAGTCCAAACAACATCCTCAACTTCATCACCCGGCTCCTGGAACTGTCGTGGATTATACGAAGGTCTTCCAGCCACGAGGTTGGCGATGCTGTGGATTATCGGGTATAGTCTCTCGAAACGTTTCGTGAAGGTGAGCCACGGGAGGATGGAGGATGAGTATGCGACGCGGATGTATGGGTTCATGTAAATTCCTGTGCCGTCTGAGGGGAGTGAATTTGGGTCGCCCATTGCTGAGAGATCGGCGTGGATGAGGCAGCATTCTGAAGCGTCCCAGTAGGTATCTGTTTCTGCGCGGAAACGGAGGGAAGAGGAGTTTGTAGATGGGATGGCGAGGCTGTCGGAATTGCGGAGACCGTGGTGGGGATCGTAGTGGAAGGTTTGAGGTTCGAGGCCGATGTTTTTACCGTGGGAGATGGCTGCTTTGGTTTCTGAGGAGTAGAGTCGAGTTTGGAAGTATTTCGCGTCGAATGCTACCATTCCTCCCCAGCACGACTTCACCCTTACGGCGTCTTTTTGCTCCCAGACATCTTTCCTGCTTCCTCCTTTGCCAGCATTGGTGAACCAGGGATAGAATGGTACGCCCATATCGTAGCCTTCCAGATCCCGTGTTGCGAAGGTGTCGTAGAACTTGAAAGGATTGATAAAATCCACGGCACAGGTAGCTCGGTATGAAGCACGGCCGGTCTTTTCGTCGACGTTGGTGTTGAGAAGAAGGTTGGCGGCATCGATTGGGTCGAAGACGACATCGTTCAGGTAAAGGAGTTTATCGAATCGTGTATTGTAAGCTGGCGATCTCTCATCTTCCAGAGGCCGAAGAGCACGATTCCGCACATCTGCCAAGAATTGCATACGTTTTAGACGTTGACTGCCATCAGGTGTAGAGACGTGAGGAAGCTCAGCAAGATCCAATCGTTCTGTCACAATGGCCGACTGGCAGGTGATGTTCGTTCTGAAGGAGTCGAGTGCGGCCAGCGCTCCCGGATCTGGATCGTTCTCGTAGATGCTCAAGAATACATTCTCAGGCCCCAAAATATTGATCAAATGCAGCACCGACTGTCCCCATTGACCTGACACAACCTCACCCTCATGATCGTACAGACTCGCTGCGATATATATCTTCTCATTGTAATCGTTCACTCTTTGACCAAACTCTTGTACCCGATTCCGCAATTCCAGGTACCGTGCCGGCGGGTTTGCATAGGAAGGAAAGAATAGTCCACATATTACAATCGCCGAGAATGTGATGTAGGGTGCTAGAAGGACAAGTTGTAGGATTCGGCAATAGACTGATCTCCGCCGTCGTGGAGTGTGGAATGTGAAAAGCGAAGAGCCAGAGCCGGCTCGCTTGTGTACTCGAAATCGCAGCCATTTGGGTCTCCGGGCTCCTGTCAAGGATTCGTATGCTGGATCGTCGGCGAACTCGTCGAGTTCGTACTCCACCTGCTCCTCATGACTTTCGACACTGCTCGAAGACTGTGTACGGTGCAGCAGTGCTTCCTCCTCCGCCATGTGATCTTTTGCCTCCATCCCGGCAGGCGAAGAGTGGTAAGGAGAAGACAGCCAGTTTTGGGATCGTCGCAGGGGAAGGCGTATGGAATTGTATGGTCGCGATCGCGTGCTCGTCGGTCACACTCCCG
Organism: Pseudocercospora cruenta; assembly: GCA_013365205.1. Classification (NCBI taxonomy): domain Eukaryota; kingdom Fungi; phylum Ascomycota; class Dothideomycetes; order Mycosphaerellales; family Mycosphaerellaceae; genus Pseudocercospora; species Pseudocercospora cruenta. The sequence goes on from JAASFE010006214.1 coordinate 413,664, forward strand.
AAGTCAGATCGGGCCGTGGTTTAATAGGAGTGCGGGAAGAAATGTATGTACATTGAGAAGGAGTGACAAGAAGCTCAAGCAGAGTATAGGAGATCTGGGCGAGAGTTGTATGGTGTAGGTAGCTGGTGCTCGAGGCTATGCTACCCTGACGCCGATGTGCAACGCGTGGACAGACATGGGAAAGGCAATCGCAGACAGGGCACACGAGACACGAGTGTGAGGTGTTGCAGTGAAAAGGTAAAAAAGAAAGGCAGTCCTACGCAGCAGTAACTACAGTACACAGCCTCCCATGCCCAGTTAGGCCGTTGCGTGCTGGGAGCCACGAAGCCAGAGCTTTTGGACGACAGCCGGGAGCTGTTTTAGATCTTCTGGCCCAAGCCACTCGCTGATCACCCAGAAGGGATAATTTAGCCCCCTTCTCTTCTCCATCATCACCTTTCCCCATGGCACATACATACAGTTTATCAATATACAGTATACAAATATATCTTCTTCCTGCTCACACGACCGATCTTCAACTGTCTCGTGCCAACAAGCACTATGCAAAGCAAAAATTGTCGTCGATCATCTGCCGCTCTCGATATACTCCAAATGCTTGTATCCATGTGGGGAACCAGTTAGAAGGCCAAACACTAGCACGCTCGAGGCTGATTTCAGGGCACTGAACTCTTGCCTCATTTGTAGTATTTGTTTTACACAGCATCAATACCCGATCCTGCACCGGCACAAGTTATACCAGGTTGTTGCGTCGGACTGTGAGACAGGAACACAACGAACTACCATCGAGCATATGCTAAATTTCGTGACTAAGGAAGGATCAGAAGGATGCCATTCGCTGCATGTATGTGGTCATTTCTCCCAAATTTCTCCGCTGCGGAACGCGCAGCCACGCAGCTCGATGGAAGGCAGCGAAGGATAAAGTGGTGCTCATCAACTAGCGATGAAATGTTTGTCGGTCAGCATGCGCACCACGCGGCTCAGAGTTCGAGCAGCTTGGCAGCTTGAATACGAGAGCAGGCTGAGAAAGAAAGTAATTCTGGTCTCTGGCTGGTTGTGCATTTGGGGAGACAGCTGTGCTTGCCTTGCCATATCTGGCACAGCTTGCGCGGTCCACAGCCTCTACAGAAAAGCTCCTCTACGCCGCGTCGCTACGCTTCCTCTCCTCCTCAAGCAGAGCATCAACAACTTGAAATATGCCCGTCACAAGCTTCATTGTGCCCTCGTCCACCTTGCCTTGGAACCTCTGCTGCACCTTGTCTGGATGCCATTTGACTCGCTCTGACTTATAAATCTGCATCCGTGATGGCCCGTCCTTTTCCAGAGGCACATGTCGCATGAAGTCCTCAATATTCGGCTTGATGACCGGCTTCGACTGCAAGACAGGCCAAGGGATGCGCTTGGAGGGCTCAGCAGACTTGCTATCGACATTCTGCTCCAGGAGCTCCTTCTTTAGTGCGTCCCAGGCAGCAGCATATCGCTTCCAAGCCTCGCCGTATTCGTGTTGCAATGAACCACTTGACGAGCGCGCCGAAGCTCCACCGGTCTTGCCATCAAAGTCGAACACATATTCGTAGTCCTCGTCATCAAGACTTGCGAATTTTCTAGCATTCTGCCTCTCTGCGCGTTCCCATGCAGCTCGTTGTTTGCGACGAATGAACTCTTCACGCTGTCTAGTCCGCTCTTCCTCTTCCTCACGTCTTTGCTTCTCCTTGCGCTCCCGCTCAAGCACGACATGAGGATTCTTCTTCTCCCACATTTTCGTTTGGACGTAGGCAGCATATTGCTCATCGCTCATCTGCTCCAGCTCACCTTTTTCATTCTCTACTGTCGGCCGAGTATAGACATGAATGGGCTGGCTGTAGACACTCTCCCAATATGCGGCGCCCTCATCGTCAGCTAGAGCATCGAACAAAGACTCACGAAAAGCTGCAGTTGAGTCTGCGGTAACATCGCACTCCAGGTCGACAGGTTCTCGTGGAAAGGGATGTACGGCGCCCTCCGACTCTTCTTCAGATCCACGCTTTACTCTCCTGCTCTTACGAGGCCCGCGACTACTGTTTCGGTGTCGATGATGCCTTCTTTTCCTGTCTCTAGGATCTGAAGTTCCGCTCTTAAACCGAAATTTCAGGGATGAACCATCGTCCTTTCGGTCTCCGCGACGTCTGCGCTTCGCGTCGTCAGAGCTCTGATGATCGTCATCGCGATTATTATGTCGATCGATTTCATCTTGTAGGCTGGCAAGAATTGCGTCGTGGTCGAGCTCATCGTTGTGGCTCTGTAATCCGACCCTCACTTGCCTCTTGCTCTCCGCAAGAGACGGCATTTCTGCAGTCTCGTACAGCTGTTCGATGTATTGAGCATGTCGGTAATTTTGGGAGGATTGCAAGTTTCGCGATCACATCAATGTCGCCGTGGTCGAGTGAAGAAGGTGTAGCTCGCGATGACATCGCTTTCTTGGTTGCACATGCCAGCCAAGCAAGAGAGTGGGCCGGCCCGCCACCCTTGTTTGGTTTGGTCTCCAGAGACAATAATATGAGGCATGTGATGACAGAAAACGGATGAAACAAGGCAGAGCATGAAAGCCTTCCGTACTCGACACTGACACAAACATGAGTAGGAACTCATATTTGTACCAATTTCTCATCGCACAAGCACTTTCGTTGAAATAGAGTTCCATCAAAAGCCACGATCATGGCTCGTCTCTCGGCGTCAAGCTCCGCAATCTCCTCCGGCCATGCATCCAACGCCAACGGTCACATCTCGGTCACTCCTTCAACCACGACGACAGTCTCGTCTCCAGCACACGAAAATGAAGATGCTACGACACTGAAGCCCTCAGTCCTTGAGGAACTTGGGTACGACGACGAGGACGATGTGATCGACACATCAGACGTTCCGATGGACGAGTCATTATTTCCAGGAGGCTCACGCGACCTCTCAAGAATCGGAGTCCAAGCATTTGCGCTTGGAAACTTCTTCTCAGCTGGACTCATTCTGGTTGCATATCTCGTCAGGATTGAATCGCTATGGTGGCGTTTACCGGCGTTTACTGCTGCCTTGGCATTCTTCCATTTCATGGAATACTGGACACAAGCTCGATACAATACTCCAGCCATCAGAGCTGACAGCTTCTTGTTGTTCACAAACGGCTGGCAGTACAACACTGCTCATTCGCTAGCTACCGTTGAGCTTGTGTTGTCTTGCATCTATCCATCCTATGGCCAAGCTTACGTCTTTCCATACACGATCGCGGCAGGAGTGGTCTTAGTCTTCGTCGGCCAGTTCGTCAGAAGTCTTGCAATGGCACAGGCTGGAGTCAGCTTCAATCATGTCATCTCGCGAGAGCGGAAAGACACTCACAAGCTTGTCACGCATGGAATTTACAGATTCTTCAGACACCCAAGCTACTTTGGTTTCTTCTGGTGGGCTCTAGGCACGCAACTGATGGTTGGCAACAAATTCTGTGTCTTTGGCTATGGACTTGCATTATGGGGCTTCTTCTCCACTAGAATTCGAGGCAAGTGGAGGCAATAGTGTTTGACGACCCAAATGACTGACTTTTGCGACAGCTGAAGAGAGACTGCTCTCAGATGAGAAGTTCTTTGGCAAGGACTACCTGGAATACAAAAAGCGCACAGGGACCATGATTCCCTTCATCCCATGAGCATATATCTCAAGCACTTCTGAGGCTCATCGAGCCTATTTGAAGATACGGAAGACACATTCGGCGTGGCGCTCGAGGAACGAGCTTTGCAATCTGCAAGCACCCCTGCACCCATGATAGGGTGTAGCGCAGTCCAACATTCGAGCCTCTCTTCTCTACTTAATAAGCTTCGCCTTTACCTCCAGCTTCCGATTCTTCATGCCTCCTCGCATTATTTATCAGCATTAGGGCTCTCAGAATAATCCTCATCCAGATGGCTACCGCGTAGATCACAATCAGAGCCTGACCAAACGTCATTGCGTTTCAGACGAGAAGTGGATGGAACCTGTCTCGCAAGTGAAGAGCACTCCACTACTATGTACCTGCTTCTGCTTGCATGGTTTGCTCGAGACGATATGAGGTGGTGGTCAAGATAACGTATTTGCTAGTAATAGCGTATCTAGTCCTACCATAATCTTGCAAGACCTGATCTCACTGTCCGGCCGGCAACTAACCACCAGTGAGCTTGTTGGTATAGACCATCAGTCGCTACCAGTGACAAAGGCTGTAGGTGAGCAGGACTTGCGTAAGATATGCTCAAGACAACGTATTTGCTTGTAGTAGTGTATCTACTCCTACTATAAGCTTACAAGCCCTCATCTTCGTCTATGTCCTGTTGACCTGCTATGCACCCTCTTCTCAAGTGCAGTCCTATACAAAGGAACAACTCTCTCTCAGCCACGATATCATCTCAGGTCGTAATAATACACTTCCTCTGCACAGATATGTACATGTCCGAACAAGAATATATTCGTCGTCAAATCGTTACAAAAAGCAAATGGGGTATCCAGTTTCATCGCCGTATGCTGCTGCAATATGCTCATGTTGTAAAAGGAATGATGGTGTTGGTGTGTTCATTCGCGAAGACCGTGATAGCTGGGATAAGACGTCAAATTTGTGCCCATGGTCGAGGACTCAGTCTCCTCAAGAAGGGCATCGTCGCCGATCTCTCGCCATTCGAGACTTCGTTCAGCCATGCGTCGGACACCAGGCACGCGTTGCGCCCAGAGAGATTCAGATGGTGACCGGAATGTGTAGCCTCGCTGAGAGGCGATAACACCAATGGCTTGAAGGACAGATTTGCGCGTGTCGCGGCCGAAAACTGTAGGGTGACAGATCCATTCAAGACTCATTTCTAGCTCGGAGTCGAGAGCTGTCATTGTTGTCCTGTCGATGCCGATGGCAGGTGAGAACGGGCTTATGTCGTGGTGTCCGGGCGAAGGTGTTCGGATGCTCGTAGGAGGTGCTGGGAAAGCCCCGTCGAGGGGAGAATTCTTCCATGGCTGTGCTGATGTTGGGGTCGGAGGGAGCGCGCCAGTTGGAGGAGGCGTTGGCAACGGAGGAAGGCCACCTTTGCCTAGGCCTTTCAAGATAGATCGAGTTTCCGCGAGAAGATGGTGTGCTCGATCATTTTGACCACGGCTGACTAGGCTCAAAGCTCTTGCCAGCATGTCAGAAGTCAGCAGCTCCATGCGCCGCTGAACTACCGAAGGATGTGGTGGAATGGGAGGTGTTGTCGGGCGGCCATTGTGCGCTTTCTTGGAAGGAGCAGGTAGCATCGTTATCGCAAGTAGAGAAGGGCGTGCCAGTTGAGTAATGACGCCTTCACGAAGTATGTCGCCCCAGACGAGATCTGCTTGTAGGATGGGCAGCTCCTCAACAGAGACAGCGCGGCTTTCCTCCTGCTCGATAGGCCCAAGTGCTTCGAGACCGGAAATCATGCTTTCCCAAGGATCGGCGAGAACGGATTCTGGTGTTGAGTTGTCAGGCTGAATGGCGAGCTGGACCAAGATATCGCGCTTATCACCGAAGCGCATGTCGCCGAGTGAGGCTTCTGCATCTCGACCAGTGGCGCGCTTGGTTATTTGGAGGGCACCGCTGATTTTCACAAATTTGGCAGGCGAGCCCTCAGGCAGGCGCAGACGAACTTTCACGTTCTGATGCGAGGTGCTTTGCAGTGAACCAAGGCAGCCTGCGACGCACTCTCGCAGCATCAGCCAGTCCTTGACATATGTATAGCTTGCTTTTGTCTTCGTCGCCATCTCGACCATAGTGTCAGGCTTGTGTGTTAGACCCAAGCCGAAAGAATGTATGCCGATCTTGGCTGCTTCTGCTCGGGAGACGACAAAGTCCACGCTGTCCGGATCTGAAATGGACGAATCGCTGATCAGAAGGATATGTGACAGCGGATTTGATGACTTGCGTTGCATCAGCAGGTCCATTGCCACATTGGCACCATCAACGACATCGGCTCGTACATTCTTGCTGCCGATGGGTCTGATGGAACTCAAGGCCAGGCCCCATCCGTTCCAGCTTTTCGTCGTCATTCCGACAAGAGGCACACCTCCAGATCCGGCACCAAATGTGACCAGGCCCATGCGATCTCGCTCTCCAAGGTTTGCTACCAGAAATCGTAGAGTCTCTCTCAGCAGATTGATCTTGAGACCTTGCATCGAGGAAGTGACAGGCACTACAACCACAATGTCCAAAGGTATATGCAGGGAAGAACCCAGCTTCATTTCGTGCCCACCAGTACGCGAATTGCTGTACTCTGTGGGTGCAGTGGCCTGTGACCGGTTGGCTCCATACGATGATGGAACAGATGAGACGCGTTTATTCCTTCGGGACATATATTCATCTTCGTCGGTTCCTGAAAGATCCTGATCGAAATCCTGCTGCATGGGTGCGAGCGGCGCAGGTCGATTAATGTTGATGAGTGCCTTCCGCCACTGACCGAGCTGCGCGCGATCCTGAAACTGTAGGTGGAATGCAGGCAACTCGACTACCGACAAGCTCAAAGTGAGCACATCACCTTCTGGTGACGTCGCAACCCGGCTCAAGTGCTTCTTTACCAGAATAGAACCTTTGAGCGTGCATCGTGTTTTTGGCTTTGGTCCATCCGGCCCATCCCAGGTTTGACTCGCGTTTGGCTGAATCTTCTTTTCTTTCACGCATATCAACATCTCGCTGAATAAGTAGCATTCCAATTCTTGCCATGTCTGTCGATCTTTGCCAACGCGAACAATACCATGCATGATCAGCCTGCCGAACCGATCAAAGTCCAGGCCGTGCCAATTATCCACTCTCCGGTACAGTTCGTCTTTAGTCTCCTCGAGTATGTTGTCTTCGTGCACGCTGTCAACGGGTTGTTCCGACACTGGGCGAGGCTTTCGCTGCTCAAATCGTTGTTCTATCACGGGCGAAGGTAACGGCGGAGGGCTTCGCAGGTCCTCTGGATGTGGATGCCACTTCCCTTCTACGACCTCCACAGTCACCAGACAGGTCAAACTTTGTTGGTGTCGGGATTTACTGATCGTCGGGAACTCGCTTCTCACTGTCACAATTGGTGCTGGTATGGGGTTGCGAGTTTGATGTCGTAAGCTTCGTGGACTCGTCAGCGATGCTTCCATCGATTGAACATCGTAGTCGTGCCGTCTGCCACCAGCATTATGGCTTTCGGCATAGTCAGATATTGGCGCGGTCTCGCCACTCGGGTGACGCCCATGGCCATTAGAATTGGATGCATGTGATCCAGTATAGCGCTCATACCGGTGACTACTCAGAGGAGCTTGATCTGGTAGCAAATGCTCTCGCGATACTCTTTGGGGTGGAGGTTGCTTTTGTGTGGCAGTGCTCGACCGTCTCGGCTCGTCTGACTCCCATGGCTGTGGTGCAGGTTCGACATCGACTGGCCTTTCTCTCAGATCCGGAGTTTGCGCCTGGCGTACGAGTTTGTTCAAGTTGTCGAAATCGATATTTCCGCCGCGACTGGTATCGAAGCCTAAAGGCTTATCACAGGTTGGGCAATTCTGGACTTCGAATTCTTTGATGAACTCATAGAAACATGCCTCGTGTGATACATGGCCGCATGAAAGTTGAAGGATTCGCTCTCCGCGTAGAATATGTTCCAAAGGCTCCTCGCATGCAGCACAGAAGCTGCCGACGAATGTTCGCTCACGTCGATTCGTGCCTTTAGAGGCAAACATCTCGTCTGGCAGCTTGCTGATGGAAGCACGCTTCGAGGACAGGTTCCGATCTATGTGTTCCTCGGGCGAAGGAGGCCTGGCCGTGGCGGGCGTAGGGTTCCTGGTAGTATTATTCGAATAATGTTGGTTCAAATTTAGCAAGCTTGAGGGTACAGCTTGACTTTGCCGGGAACCTGAGACAGAGTTCTGAAGTCAGCCATGTATATCCGACGATAGTCAAAGACACTACGAATCATCGCAACGCGGGTAGGGCAAGTGGTTTCGTACTGATTTCTTTAATGCGCTTCCTGAACCCTGCGGACTTTCTTCGCCTGCTCTTATTACTCGAGTCAGGTTCTAGCAGGCCCACGGCAATTAGGTTTTCGACAGTCTTCTTTGAGTAGTGATCCTTCCTAGACCGCTGTTCATCCGTAGTAGATATCGCCAGAGTTGTTGGATAGCGCGCGTGCAGCGCGGGCTGCGTGTCTGTATACATAATGGCAATGCTACCGACGGCCTGTTTTGTTTGAAGTGGTTCGCGTAGTTGCAAGGTCTAATTTAGAGTCGCAGTAGCACTCAGACAACAGGACATACCCTGGACGAGGCTCGCGACCCAGTGGGCTTTCGGACGTGAGTACAGACTGAGAAAAGAGGCCTGGGCAACATCGGCGTGCCGGGGGCATGAAGATGGCCTTTACGGCGCCGTCAGAGCCACCATGAGGTGGCAGACACGGCCATGGTGAAGCTCTTGACAAGCTAACCCGGCCGCGATGCTACTGCGGCGTGCAGGGCAGCAGAAGCGCATGCTCGATGCCGGCAAGAAGCACGCTTGCTAAACTATCCCTGCAATGCCGGAGATTTAGTCTTCATGCGACATGCGGCATGGACATCACGCCGCAGGACTCGCTCGACGGTCGGTGCGGGCATGTGGAAACGTGCCAGCGCCATGCACCGCGCCCGAGCTCACAGTAGAGAATCCTTCCTCCCTCTCGGGTGACAGTGAAAGTCGAACACCCCTCGCCCAAATTTGGTGCCAAGCGTTCCGCTTTCACTGTCACCCGAGAGCCTCCTTGGAAGAGCCGTTGTCCACTGCTGAGCGAAGGTTACGGGGCCCGAGCCTCATCCATGGCTCGTCTCTCCTACGCCGTCCCGCTGCTGTGGCCAGCGTGTTCCACCACAGGAGGAGCACACGATCGAGGTGGGACAAGACAAAACGTAGAGGCGTCGAACTACCGCGCGCCCGGTTCATTGCACTGCCTGATATCGGAAACGAGTCCACGGGGACCATCGACCTGCAGAACGGTGGCATGCAATCGGGTCTTGAGGCTTGCGCGTAATGAAGTTGCTGTTACGAGCTGTCCGCAGTGAAAAGTGCATCTACACACTATCAATGGCTCGTCGTTGTGGACAAGTAATGGTCTAAAACTACCGACTAGCTCGCGACCTTGAAGGTGGCGCTCTCTGGTGTCATTCCTTCTGGCGAGGATCTCTGTGCCGCTAGTTCCCGCCATCTCTCTCTCTTTTCTCCCCGTCCGCCTCTGAAACGCCTCCAAGATTGATAGCATTGTTCATGGAAAGGGGCACTCGAGACAGTGACGCATTGCTTGCTTGGCCACAATGCGATTGCCTCGCGCATCAGAACGCTCTTTGGCATGCGTTGCTCGCTAATCGTTGCGTTTGCAAGCCTGCTAATGCGCGCACCACCTTATTCCGGTCCGGCAGATCCTCCTTGACTCTGTACATAGAACAGCTGCAAGGCACGAGCAGTCGAACTCTACCTCCACGCTGAACGGCCGACAGAAATTCGAACTTCTCTATGCTACATGCCGACATCAATGAGACCCCGGTTTATTGCTCATGTCAAGACCTTGTGGCCGATCATGTCAATATATGAGATTCAGCGAAAGGCGCTGAGAGGCCGTCGGCGAATCTTGCCAGGATGTCGACCTTCAATTGTGCGATGAAATGGACAGCAAGTCTAAGGAACTCTCAAGGCGGGGCCCGACGATCACAACTCTTTACAAGTAACACAATCTTTGTATCGACCGCGCAGTCGCAGCCTCGGAAAGTACAATTGACCTTGAACATCAGATCTTGGATGTGCCGCGGTGCGAACGATTGTCAATCGCTGCTCGCCCATGGATGTAGATGCTGATTGATGAGATCCAATACTGACATGCTCCCTTGCCGATTATCTGCAAAGAATACACAGTTACCTACACTTTGAACCTTATCGCGATGAAGCGTAGAGTGATGCTCTTTCACAGAGCTATCCTCTATAAGCCATCGCATGGACCTTGAATCGGGCTCGACTGTCGCACAATTTGCGCGTGATCGTTGGCTACAGCAATCACAGCCTGCAATCAAGACAATATCCCTACATCTTTTGTGGGACGATTGAGGTGTGTCCTTATATGTGACGGCATATGCATAAACCTAAGGCTTGCAGGTACGCAGGAACAGCGCGTGTCGACCAGCATGTAGCTCGCATTGCTTTCAACTCACGGACTTGGTTTCACCGCTTCAACGATCGGCACGTTGGCCAATGACAGGCCAAGAGGTTCATCCAAGGTGAAAAGCAGCATCATCACTTCGACCGTTTCTGCATGCCTGCCATCTTCGCATTCACCCTCCGGACCATTAAATTTAGCACAAGTCGAATGCGACTCTGCGTTGTTTAAGAGTGGACTAGCTTGAAGAAGTGAGGAAGGTTCGAACGATGAGAGAGTTGAAAGTTTCGAAGCACAAGCCAGACGGGAATCTCGCTGGATCTTGCCGCGCGCAACTCTACTCCATACCGCGTTTCAGATGGTAACGCAGCACCACGCAGAGATTGTCAGAAACGGAGCGGCACTATCGAAATGTCAGGCTTTGCACACTGCCTTCAAATCCGAGATGTCCGCGGCTTGAAGCTTGCATCATCTATGGTCATTCGGAAAGCGTGTTGCAGATGCCCGCTATTACTACGCCATGGGCACTTTGCTTATTGTTGCAGCTCCTGACGCAAAATGGACTACGAATCAGTTGTTGGCTCGGCACAGTCGGCACAGTCGGCACGAGATCGGAAGTCGAAGTCGACGACGACATGAGTCGAAGCAGTTCAGCAGAGGAGACTATTTTCAGACTATGCACGACATTTGTCTAGCAGAGATCTGTAACGCTTGACTCGAACTACGAACATCACCGATCACAATCTCCTACTGATTTGATATCAGGGTATACTACGAGTTCCTCGTGCGGTCTGACGCTCTCAGGCTCAGATCTTGTGATTACAGCTCAGATCACGGCATGCCGCAACTCATGCACAGAGTCTGGAATTCAGGTCGCTGATCGTGGAATTCGCAATCATATCGCTTGTTGTCACAAGAGGGGCGTTGTCCGCCTTTCGCGGCGCCTTCTAGTGCGAACCTGAATGCCATGGCGCCATGGTGGCTGCGGCATGGCACGCCGTAAGCCACTTGACAAAGAGTCGACCAAGACTCATCCCGTGTCATCATCATCCTCGACTGTCACGATACTGGTCTCGAAGACTCCTCACTTCAAGCTGACGAGATTTAGACGCCATCGCAAGAGCGACAATGCATGCAGTCGCACTCAACATGGGATACCTCACAAGGTGAAAGCATTGCAAGAGTACATACATCACGCTAGGCTGGAGACCTCCCACGTGGTTTTGATTGCACTCCACCAAAAGGCAAGAGCGCCACGCGCGGGCGAAGATTAGGCGAAGCCTCCTGCTCCATCTAGCATTCCGCATCCTTTTTCTCGACATCTCGCTATTCGCACGCAAGAACGTTTCATCTGCCGTCGAACTTGATCCTTTGGATGGCAATGCTCGGAATTCATATGCATCTAAGCGAGGTCGAACTGCAGCTGGTAGCGGCAACATCCTTCGAAAGCCTGCAGACTCCGATCTGGAGTACACTCCGATAGCGTAAGATGTGAGGCCTCTAGCAGCTCAGGAGCAACTCTGCAAGATACAGCGCATATCAGTCCGCATTTCGCCGACAAGACACGGCCAATTCCGATAAATCGCAGACTGTGCTGTGTTTGTGCTGCCCCAAATCATGATCAGCAGGCAAATCAGCTCAGCTGATATCTCTTGAACCTTCAAACTGGCTCTATTGATCTTTTTCATGAACACGGATGCTCGGGACAAGAACAACCACGAACCGAGGCCGAGGATGCCGTGCGCACATACCAGGCTTCATCCCATGTGCCTCTCCAAGAAATTTGGTGGCCGTTCCCAGGGCGGCATGCAGCACTTGCGGAGGAGATCTGTGATCTTGGTGATTGAGCAGCGTACTTACGGACGTTACCTGCCGTCCTCGTCAGGATATGATACTCTTTACAGCCTTAGCTGCCATGTGCTGGTGAGAACAGCAGCAATGCCGGAACTCATACCTGGCCTGGACAAGTCGCGATACTTGGCTCTGCGGTTGTGAAGACCGCCAATTTGCTTCGTCAACCACGAGGGACGTCACGTTTCCTTGTTTGTTAACTTGAAATGCTGCAGATCACATCCGATCTGCTAATTCCAATATCTTTACTGTGTAATCGACGAGCGACGCAAATGTGTGGTGGAAGATCTTCCCAAACTTCGAATACTTCTACTACAACCCAGCAAAGTTCTGCTCGGTCTTCTGGTAGCTTCAAACACATTAGCTTCTGGCATGTGCCGACTCTAACCATGGTTGAGGACGCTGCCGAATCGTCCCGACACAAGAGCCAGAAATTTCTTGATGCTTGGGCAGCATTCTTGCAGTCTGGCACACTAGGCATTCGCTCTCACTTCATCTTCACATCCGAGACCTATACCTCAATCATCGTCATATGCCATGCGACCACAATTGGGAGCATTTCGCATGTGCATGAAGCTATGCAACCTACCACATCTTCGGATCAGGCCCGAAGCAACACTATTTCTTCACCTTACCCATCGAGCTTTCGCGCCTCGGGACGGCACATGCAGCCTCGGGATCTTTCTTCCAGAAACTTGTCCTGCATTAGCCTTGACCAGGTCGAAGTATAGGGCAGACTTGTTGATCACTGCCGTTCGTCGCTAATGTCACAGGCACAAATGTTGATCAATATCTTGGCCAAAGCCAGCCGTTCGATTGCTTCGTACGACTATCGGGCCTTTCCATCGTGGATCGGTGAGGTGCGATGATGAACGCTACTTGAGGTTACGACATTGGACGTGAAGTGCTGTACGTCCTCTGGGCAGTGGTTGGCAACGAGAGCAAGCAAAGTATGAAACCACAGCACACGAAAGCGCTTGAACGTCACATGAAGAAAAAGCTTCAAAGCTGCTCAACAGTCAGACTTGAGCCGTGCTTAGCCTCAGTCTGCAACGAAAGCCAAGACCTTGCGCTGATGAGCGTGGCACCCTTGCGTGGGCTGAATTGGAGCCTTGCGGAGCCTGATCAGGCTGATCGGCAGCAGGCACCAATTCATGGAGCTCACAATGTGATCAAAAGGTTAGCACGCCCGTTCAAATAGACATTCTGGATCATTTCCTCCCACATCTGGCGGAGTGGCGTATGTACGATGACATACCGACTAACTCTGCAATGCGTTAGGTGGTCGCCTTTGCTATTTCGTGCCCCGAAACTGTTATTGAGAGTACGCGCAGACTCACGATTTGCGCCTTTCAAGCTTGCCCATCACAACGACATAAGGTTGATGCAGTTGCATTCCAGAATCACAACGCCGGCAAGAGCTTCAGCAACAGTGACGGCAATCCCCTCGAATATCTCTTGTTGCGTTGACGCTGTTCAAGTCTTCCTCAATTTTGCCAGACTTCTCGTGCGGCACTAATATCATTGCAGCACTTTCAGGCACAAGTCCATTATACCGCAACCCAGATCACTGGTCGTATTGATGAGTCTCCAAGAACTGATCGAGATATTCCGATTGAGCATTAGCTCACTTCTTCTGATTCGGACTTTAATGATGAGCTGTTTGATTTTGTACTGATGGAGATGAAAGAAGGACATGCAAAATCAATATGCCGCAGTACGGCTTGGTACTGGGAAGATTAGTCTCTTGACATTGCAAGCCATGAACGAGAATAACATTCGTTCGAATGTCGAGACGGTAGCCACAGGTTGCCGTTGCTGCGTGAAGAACCTAAAGGGACGCGAATGGAAGAAGAGAGCAAAGTCATCTTTGAAATGGCAGAGTAGCGTGCATGGGATGGTATTCGATGATTCAATCGAGTTGTGAGGGCTTCTCGTCGTCCCAATTGCTTCTTCATTCAACGTCCAGCGTCTCCTTCCTCCATGGAACCTGAGTTCATACATGTATTGTACAGTCTCCACCTCGAAGCCCTGCATTCCCTCCGGCCGTTCCAGTCATTACTTATGATCATTACTTCGTAATCTCGTTTGACGTCTCGTAGACAATGCTGGCGGCTTCTATGCCCCAGACGCAACACTAGGCTTCCTACTGGCGCTCGGTGCCATCATACTCCTTGCTCCAGGAATGACGCTTCCCCTACGAGCATGTACAGTGCCGTCAGCATCGACTGTCGGGCCAGGGTTGCTACTAGAGCCCCAGAAGTTTCCTCCACCGCTTGTACTGCTGCCAAAGGCGCCACTGGTGCTTTTCGCTCCTGCGAATGCGGATGACAGCATGCCTTTTATTCGATTCACTTCGTACTTCCGTCGAAGTGGTACGGGCATGGGTTGATAGATGGGCGCACCGCCGAAATGTCGAGTAATACTGCTCATGACAGCGTCTTTCTCTTCTTCGCTGTCCACGGGTCCGGAAGGCAGGTCGTTGTCGTCCGGATTTGGAGCGTTTGCGTCGAAGGCGGCTTTCTGCATCTTGGCCTGGTTCTTACGTTGATATTCCATGAGTAACTTGTCGTAAGGTGCGCTTCGTCCAGGTACGGCTCGCTTTGCTCCCATGGAGTGACTCTTGCACGTCAAGCTTCGAGCGCATTGACCACCTTGTGGTAATTCGACACCACATTGCTTTTCCACGTCCACTGGTGCTTTGGGTCGCGGCGCTTTCGTCTTGGGCTCGTCCTTTTTTTTCTTTTTCTTCGTAGGCGCTCCTTCCTCCCCTTCGTCTGTCGCTTTCCGTTTCTTGCTCGCAGTCATGCCTCCGGTTTTCGAAGCCGTCTTCTTCGAGCCATCCTCATCCTCCTCATCACTGTCGCCAGCCTTTTCTTTCCGCGCAGCAGCATCTCGAGCGTCCTTGGCTTCTTTCTTTTTCCGCTGCTTTTCCTGCTTCTTGTTCAGACAGCCTTCGACATGTTTGGACATGGCATGCTTGGAAACAGGTCGCTTGCAGTGGTTGCATCGCAGCGTGTCTGGCTTATCGGCCATGAGCTTCCCGTTTGGGAATGCTTTGGCCAGAATCGAAGGCACCTTGTTGATCGCTGGTGTTGATCTGGCATTGGCATCTTTTGCTTTTATCCCTGTACCTGTATTGACCTCTGTGCTCCAGCTACCAGCGTGCTTCACTCTCGGTAGCTTCTCTTTGATGTCTTCCACAAACTCGGACGTTGGCTCGTTCTCCAGATCGTCAAACAGATTCTCGAGTGGTATGCTGAGGCCATTGCTGTCCTCAGTCTTGGTGGTGCTGGGCTTCGATGCGGCGGGAGCTGGTCACATCACATGCATGTTAGATTGGCTGGAATGAGAAATGAGGCTGTAGAGGACAGCTTACTCTTGCGACTCGCTGCGCCGTTCGTCGCCATATTGTCACGATGTATGCGACGCGATATGAGCTATTATACGGGTGTATTGGTGACTCTGCAGTGTTGTGTGTCTCTATCTCGCAGCAGAGGCTCCGCTATGTTGGTGTCGTGATGGCGCACGCGACGAAGCGACAAGGGCGAGGCGAGGCTTGCCGAATTCCGGACGGCCTGAGGCTTGCACAATCCGCTCAGGACTCGAAGTCACTTCGCCATCGCACTTCCTCCTTGACATCAACGAGATGAGCTGACACAACCACTATGCCTCTCCTTGGTCCGACCATGGAGGGCAGAAATGAGATTTTCCAAAGGCTGAAGCCTCCCTGTGTTGCACTCAGTCAAGCAGCACTTGCACTGAACGGCGCAAACCACGACATACGCGAGGTGGTGCAGAGACTAGAAGATCTCAAGCGTGTCCTGACTGCGGCTACGACAAGATCAGATACCCTCGACGCCAAGCTTGCGGACTATGTCTTCTTTCCCTTATCACACGTGCTCAAAGCCAGTCAGAAGGCGTCAATACGATGTCTGGAGCTCAGCATTCAGTGTCTAGCAATCCTGGTGGAACACGGCTGGCGCGGCCAGATACAGCCTCAGCTGGCTGCACAGATAGTGATTCTCTGCACGCTGATGGCCGAGAAGAAGCCAAAGAGTCTCATTTCCGCTGAGAGCACTGATGAGCTGCAAGCAAGCGCATTGTGGTGCCTACACCATGTCTTCACTGCCATACCACCAGCTTCTGAAGCAAGGAAATCACTTGTATCCGAAGCAAATGTACCTCAACTTGGCCAGACCATCAGTACAATTCTGGATGGAATCAATGATGGAGGATCGGCGGATGTCCAGGTGGCGGGAGTGAGTGCTTTGGATGCGCTTGTCAAGAATATTGCCACACGGGATATAAAGGCTGCCTTCTTGCCCGGTATTGTTTCTAAGCTCACCAAAGTGCTAACACCGCAGACACAGCAACGACGCAATCAAGTGGTGCTGGCCTCTGCTCTAGACATCTTAACACATCTCTTCGAAAGTGTTTTGGGCGATGATGTTGCCGATAGTGTTCCCGGGAAAATGTCTAGTGGCAGAGACCCACCAGCAACAACTATTCGGACGGACGCCGAATGGTTCAACACGGCGGCTACCCAGCTGAAGCCTGCGCTGGCAAGTATCCTTCGTCTCAAAGATCATGGAAGAATAGAAGTCAAAGAAGCTCTCGCACAGCTTTGCTTCACCATCCTCAAGCGGTGCAAGACCACTCTTGAGAATTGCGCATCGATGTGTCTCGAGGTCATTGTTCTGCTTTCGTCCGAAGAGAACGCAGGCAGCCTGAGATTCAGGCTCGAAGCAGTCGTGAACGGCGATCCAATGATCTGTTCTTTCCTGCAGAATACTTTGAATGATTGGTTGCGTTCTTTGCCAACGCGAATGCAAGGCGCAGATGATCAGGCCAAAATCCAGCGTCTGCAGCACATCAGAACGGCTCGTGATGTCTTGGTAGACGCAGGCGTGAACACAGACATCATCGATCGCGAGCTTGTCAACGTATTGAGAGACAGCGTGGTCATTATCTTGCATATGCCCGGAGCTAAACAGCACCCGTTACCAACAATCTCTCAAGTGCAGGCTCTTGACACTGCTGTGGTCAAGACGCAAGGATCCGTTACACGTTTCGGTTCTGCTCTCGCCCAATTTCGAGGCCAAGAGGAGATTTTGGATGTGGTGCACAAATTTACGAAAACCATCAGCACTTCTACAAGCTCAACTGCCTTCAGCGCCGACCTCGCGAGATCTCTGCGACAAAGCCATGGGGATGTGCAGGTCGCAAATTTCTGGCTGTTGTTGGAAGCAACTCGATTTTCGCTTGAGCAGAACAGCAATGCTGATGCCTTCCTCAATTTTGATGGCAATACCGGCGCCCGT
The DNA here is from genome assembly GCA_013365205.1 of Pseudocercospora cruenta. Taxonomy (NCBI): domain Eukaryota; kingdom Fungi; phylum Ascomycota; class Dothideomycetes; order Mycosphaerellales; family Mycosphaerellaceae; genus Pseudocercospora; species Pseudocercospora cruenta. Next base: position 430,957 of record JAASFE010006214.1, read on the forward strand.
CATTCGAATCACCTGGAAGATCTTTTTGCATTCTCCCTAGATATCTTGACAGATGCACCCGAAGAGCCGACAGATCAGCGTCTTCAAGCACTCGCACTACAGACTTTAGCACTTCGGGCACAGACCACTGGATCGGAGTTTCGCTACGAGCTGATCGATGCTCTCTATCCAGTACTACACACACTTGCAACCCCAAGTGAACGGTTGCAGCAGGACAGCATCGCGACTTTGAACATCTTTACGGCTTCATGTGGGTACGAGTCGGTCAAAGACCTGATTGTTGAGAACGTTGATTATCTCACGAATGCAGTGGCACTGAAGCTCAATTCGTTCGACGTCAGTCCGCAGGCGCCACAAGTACTGCTAATGATGGTACGCCTAGCAGGTCCTGGTCTCCTGCCATATCTCGAGGATACCATTGACAGCATTTTCGCCGCACTCGAGGACTATCACGGTTATCCCTTATTGGTGGAATTGCTCTTCCGAGTCTTGAGCGTTGTGGCGGAGGAAGGCTCTAGGGCGCCGCAGCTGGCCATTACTGATAGCGTGCGGAAAGACCTGCACCAAGTACGCGCCGACAATTGGAAGCCCACTCAGATCTCTCAGCTGGGTCAATTGCTTGTCGAATGGGCCGCAAATGATGCTTTGGTAGGCACTCAAGAACGTGCAAATCTTGAGCCACATCCACAGAGGCCGTGGAAAAGCGACCTTGAGAGAGAGGAAGGTGGCTCTCCCGGAGAGCTTGATGACGTTAACGAAGCAGAAGAAGACGGCGAAGACCAACCTGTTGACATTCCTGATCCACCACCGCCAGCACCGAAAGTGTACAATTTGCTGTTGAAGATATCTGACCTGACTCAGCATTTTCTGCCATCAGCATCAGCATCACTCAGGACGTCGCTTCTCATGCTCATCAAAACCACAACACCAGCCCTGGCGCGACACGACAATTCCTTCTTGCCCCTCATTAATACTCTGTGGCCAGAGATTGTCTCGAGGCTTGAGGACGAGGAGCCGTATGTTAATGCCACCGCACTCGATATCATTGCTTCCTTTTGTGAATACGCAGGCGACTTCATGAGGAGCCGCATCCAGCAGCTGTGGCCTGCTCTTCTCGAAATCCATTCCAAGCTTGTTAAGGATATTGTTCCAATCGCTAAGCCTGCTACAGGAAAGCAGACTCAAGAACGTGACTCGAATGCAGTCGTGATGAGCAGCTCGCGACTGAAACAAGCCCTCAGCCGCATGCGTAGCGCACCGACAGATTACAGCGACACATCTACTAGGCTAATTTGGACTGCATTAATACATCTCTTCACGGCAATCGTCAGATACGTGCCTATTCAGCCCGAGCAGTTCGATGAAGTGATCGGCGTACTGGAGCCTGTTCTCGATGACGAGGATGTTCGAGAAGCACTGGAGACGGTAAATCCTGACGCAGTCTGGCTTATTCGACTTAAGAATGGCGACATACCGCTTCCGTCAGCATTGGAACTTCCTCACGGCCTGGCCGACAGGTTTGCCGCAGTCCCAGGATGAAGCATCAGTAGTAACGATACAGTCAGACGAAGCAAACCGAATTCGCTCTTCCAAATGCGATGTACTTGGTACTCGTAGTATGAATACCAGACCGAGAATCCTACCATGCATGCGATGCATCAAAAATGACCACGCGGAGCTCGGTCCGGACATGTTTGCAAGAGCGTGCTGGCGACAATCAATACCGTTTGCCACACCCTGCCAAGCACAGCGGGTCGCAAACAGGATGATTGATCATGGAGAAAACATCAGCATCAAACATTCAATGCTCATAGTCGCACGCAAATACAAGAAGAAATCAATTCCATCTTTGCGTCAACTTTGAAAGTTGACACCGCCATACTCTCTGAGCATTTCTCTTCGATCGCATGCGCTCGATGCCTGGTTCTTCGACTTCAATGTAACCAGTACAAAACACATCATCCATATCCGGCGGCTCTCTTCTTCCAAGGAACATCTATCACTACACCAAGTCGCGCACAATACTGCGAACTTCCGGCGAACACCTCGATCAGTTCTGTACCACCAAACCAGTCCGATCGCATTTGTACCACCATCCACGCCCCCAATTCTGCGATCATGTGCTACCACGAATACACCCACTTTCCACGATGCGACCTACACGTCCCGATGCACACTCATATGTGCCCTAAGAACGTCATGAACGACCAGACACGAGCAATCTTTTGCGAAGACTATCAGATCGTCCAAGTCAAGACTGCATACTCATGTCCGCATTGCGAGAGAGCACAGTCTGTGACGACACCCACGAGCTCGAATGGAAGACAAGCGTATCCGACTCCGCCCAAGACTGGAACTCCGGGATCTGCGAGGTGAGGGAATGAGCTGGGCAGGGCATGTTTTGATCAATGGGCCACAGGACAAAGTGTGCCAGGATGCGGGTTGCTGTAATGATAAGGAGTACCGCAAGTGTGAGAACAATGAACGTGGGTTGAGACTCGATGCGCTTCGACAGTACTGCAGGATGAACGACGACTGGAGCCCTGGTGGATGGCAATGGTAGAGATTGCTCACCGAGCGATAAATGAAGAGATCTGTATATTTGAGTGGGTCAACGAGGACTTCTGATGGTGCTGTAATTGCGAGCGCGGCTGGAGGAAGGTTCCGGTGCTGTACATATCCATGCAATGGTTGCTTGTACTGTCTCTTCCCACATATCAATTTCGCGAGCGCTCTTATCTCTCCAAAAGCAGATTGGTACATGGTGATCAGCGTCAGGCTTTGAGCATGGTGAAGACCTTGTAGCGGAGTGTGCGCAAGGTATGCCATCAGTCTTTCTTGCAGCTTACTCCTTCTTCGTGGACATGCCACTCGCACATGTCGCGCTTTTCAAATTCGACGGGCTGGTATCTTGGGTGCTCGGTGAGCATGTGCTTCAGGAGGTCATATCTGAACTGAGACTGTATTAGCATTGCGCGTCAAGAAGTCACAGGATAACAAAGTACCTCTTCAGGCCAGGCGCTGAAACTCGTATCCTCCATGTTGTTGACACATGCCGCATGTGAACAGATCAAGAAGCGTCTCAGAGCTGATCCAGGCCCTGCCTGTTCGTACACGAGGATTGCGCAGGCTTCCTGCCATTCCTCATAATTATGTCGCTGGATGGCGTTGATGGCCTCATTCTGAAGTAATGGCACAATCCTTCTGTCGGCGAAGGCCCACAGCTTGACAAGAGTGTCACCGTTGTCGTTTGGCAGCTCCCTAGTGTAGCTGATGAAGCATTAGTAGGTTTGTGAAGCTTCTTCTTCAAGTCAACTTACAGCCAGTCTTTGAACAGCTTGAAGATGTCGGGTTCCTCCTCTGGAAGGGTGATCATATTCTCTTCGGCTTCTTTGAAGCGCCCATTGTCGATGTTATCGATCGCGCCACTGAAGTAGCCAGAATAGAACTTCAAGACGCCCTTATAGATCTCAAAGACTTGCTCGTCTTTGCCAACCTTGATGCGAATGATGCTGTCGAAGTGGGCGGCCGAAGGTTTCTGATCAGGCGTACTAGGCAGTGCCATCGCCATGGTCGCACTCGAATACCAGCGCTCGAGTTGAAGCGTTCAAAAGGGATGTCGATGGCGTGGTGACGCGAGCAAGTGCGAGTCGAAAACTCTAGAGCTAGAGAGAATATGCAGGGTTCAGTAGTTGAAGTCTAATTCTTGGCAAGTGAAAGTGAAGTCAAGCTCTCGTGGTTTGATGTGAGATCGATAACCTGCGTGACTTCAACTTTGCCCCATCCGTTGCCGTGACCATATTTGGATGCCGAGCAGCTGCATCTCCTCTTCGTTCGTTCATCTCTGCCATCTAGAAGTCGGATTCATTCCTTGTTGAGAGTTCCTCCTGTGAGTGACTAATCTCCGCATTTCACTCCTCCCTCGTGGACGTGCCATTGGCACATGTTTCGCTCGTTCAACTCGTCGCGGGTGACCCATGCTGGACGTTCTTTGAGGAAGTGCCCAGCGAGATGCTGCAAGGCTTATTTCTGGTTAATGGCCGCCAGACCCAAGATGAAGACAACGAGTACTGACCTCCATTGGCCATTGTTCCGGCCGGTCCATGATATGAAGTCTTGCAGCGAATTCTACAATCATGAAATCTCGCAGAGGAGCGTCTGATGTGGTATTGTCGAAGACAAACTTCAACATGTTGGTTGGTTGGGTTTCCGTCTTAGTGTTGACCTCTCGGATGGCGTTGATTGCCTCGTTCTGTAGCAAAGGCACAGCTCGTCGGTCTCCCAGGCACCATAACTTAAAGAGTGGGCGTTGAAGATCTTTTGGTAGTTCTCTGGTGTATAGCCAGCCTTGAAACAGCTTGAAAGTCTTAGGCTCTTCCTCAGGTAAAGTGATCATATTCTCTTCAGCCTCCAGGAAACGTCCATTTTCGACATTTTCAATCGCCTTCCTGAAGTAGCCGGAGTAGAACTTGAGGACACCCTTGTGAATTTCGAAGACTTGTGAATTGGTTCGGCCAACTTTGATGCGAATGATGCTGTCGAAATCGGCGCTGTTATGTGTCAGTGACTCTAAGTCCTAGGTGCAGTGATGGGCGATGCAGCTAGAATGGCGTCGCGCAGATCGATGCTTGTCGTAGAAGCGGTGTTGATCATCTCGCGCAAAGACGCATGGTGTAATGAGTACTTACATTGATGGCTTCTTGTCCGGAGTGCTGGGAAGCGCCATGGCTTCACCACCTGTCATGTTGGTGTATTTGATGTTGAGGTTTCGATGTGACAGGAAGGAAAAAGGGGACGTGTGTGAGTGGTTAGGTGCGGGCATGCGATCTGCATGTGATGCTTGAAGTGAGCTCGCTATCAGATTTCTCGCCGCCTGCTTCACTTATGGAGTGATGAATGAACCCAACTAATGCGCCGCAGTGAACGTGAGGTCTCCTTCCGACCTGATTCAAATGCCGGATCTTGTCTCGCAGCCACTTCAACCTCTCAATAGTGCGGTCGTTGTGCGGACCAGCTGTCCCGCTGAGCGTGGCCCTTGCGAGCCGCCTAAATGGAAGCCACGAAAGCATTATTAATCCTTGCATCTAGCTCCCTCCTCGTGCACATGCCATTGACACTTATCAAAGTTTCCAAACGTGGTGGCCGACTGATATGCTGGTCGATGCTCGAGGAAATAGGCCACCAAGTCTCTCAGAACCTGCAACCACGTGTCAGTCAGAAGGACTACTGTGATTCTATCTCTTCCCTTCTCTTCTGACTTACCTCTGGGGGATAGTGGACCGGGCTCTTTTTGAAAACATCCGGCCCTAATCTGAGACAGATGTTCGCGATCATGAACTTGCGCAGACCAGCTCCCTCAGCAGTATTCTCCCAAATATACTTCAGAGAGGTCGTTGGTATTTTGAGTAAAACGGTGCTAAGATGAGCAATGATGTTCAATGACTCGTTTTGTAGTAGCGGGATGTCGCGCCTGTCGCCGAGACACCAGAGCTTCACGAGCCGCTGCCATTCGGCGCTCGATTTAGGACCCTCGACAGTTGGGAGCACACGAGTGTACAGCCATCCTCGAAATAGGCAAAAGATCTCCGGGTCCTCATCTGGCAGCTCGATGACTCCGTCCTGCGACTCCGCGAAGCGACCACTTTCGACGTTCTCGACAGCAGTGCGAAAATAGCCAGAATAGAAACGAAGCACGCCCTTGTAGACGCCGAAGGTCCGCTCTTTCTCGCCCTTTCCGACCTTGATATCGATGATGTCGTCGTAGTCATCACTGGATAGTTGAGGTTAGTGCCAACCGTCACGAGTGGTGTTCTTTGAATCGCCAAGCATCCGAAGACTCAACTTACGCTGATGGCCGCTTGTCGGGCGTGCTTGGCAGCGCGACTTTCGCGATGGTCTCTGATGTGCCGCTCATGCTGCACCGCTCGAGGCTTAAGGTGACAATTCGTCGATGGAAGTCGCGACAAGTCTCAATTTGTGGAGCTGTGGAAACTTTGAGCAGTGACGAATTTTACAGGGGTCCGCAAAGATATCTTGCATGTGAAAGTGGAGTGAGGGGTCGAATTCACACAATTTGAGCACCACTACTCACTGCCTCACTGTCATGCTCGACCTGCCAGTCTAACGAGGGGCGCAATCGCAGTGTTGGCCATAAAGGCAGGCGCGGACCGCCAGTAAAAAGTCGCGGCTTTGCACAATCTCAAATTGTGAGCGCAAAATATGCATTTCATCAGCATCCCAGGAGCAAGCGGTATTTGTGCAGAAAGCCAGCCTACGATTGTGGTGAGATAACACTTGCGATTCCTACAGTCGTAGAGAGGCAGAAAAGTCTTAGTAGGACATAACTATCATGAATGTCAGTTCTAATTCCGCGAGCCAGCATCCACATCTCAAGATACAGTCGACTCGAACTCTGAACCACAATTCCGCGCGATGGCAAGACTCTTCAATCTTGGGCAGTGAATTGATACAAGCTGGTCATGGTACAAAAGCCTAGCTCGCCGTCCTGTTTGAAAGCCCGTGCAAAATAAAAAGATGAAAAAAAAGAGACACACCTGGAAAGAAGCAAAACGAAACGTCCCAACTCTTTTTGAATTGGGACGAAAGCAAAATCCTCTTTCATTATCACTTGCGTGAATCAGCAGTTAGCAGATTTTGACTTATCATCAGACGCCTTAACCATTGCGCCATTTAGGCGACTGACAGTGGATGATCTAATTGAAGGTGAAGGGGTTTTTGGCGTTTATGTAGCTTAAAGCGTGGTGTACGTACCTTGGCAACGGTCGTGTCGTGATGGCAAGAACGCACCTGTGAAGCGGACGCCGCTCACCAAGCGAAAGTCTTGAATCATTAGAATTTCCTGGGTATCATGATGAAGTAAGAAGGCATTCTCATGCTTCGCCGCGCTCCCGCGCAGCCTTTCGGGCAAGATAACGTGCCTTCGCATCGCCGACGTCCTTTTCGGTCTTGGTGGATTTCGCAGCCTTCTCTTGCCGAGCCCGTTCTTCCTCTTCCTCCTCTCGCGCACGCTTTGCGCGTTCGGCAAGCTGTTCCTCCATGATTCGAGTTTGGCGCTCACGAGAAGCTTGCTGTGTGGAAGCATTTCGTGATGGGAAAGCAGATTGTGCTTGCCTCTTATCACTCCGTAAGTGATCTGAGCCGCCCTTGCCCGAGGACTTGCCAGATGGCGCAACATTCAACCCAGCTGTGAGCAGTTCTCGCTTGTCCGTGATCTGGCCATCTTCGTTGACGTGAACATTGACACCCTTGGCACGTGCCTCTGCAGCCAGCTCCGCGTCGGTCTTGCGCTTCTCCTCATCCTGAGCAAGCTTGACCCCTGCCTTCTCTGCCTTCTCGGCAGCCTCGAGAGTTGCCTTATGCTGTTGCTCCTGTTGATCCATCATCGCACGATAGAAGCCCTGCATGCCACCACCCATCTGCCTCTTCCGCTTCTCCTCTTCTTCTTGCTTCTTTTTCTCTTCCTCCTCTAGCCGCCTCGTCTCCTCCTGCTGCGCCTTGTACGCGCCCGTGACAAACTTCTCTTTGTCAGCAAATTCATCTCCTTCCGCCTCGCGCTCCTTCTGCAACAGCTTCTCACGCGCAATCTGCTGATCTTGCTTCCGCCGTGAAGCAGCGTCTAGCAAGTTGCCAATGTACTTGGGCTTTCGTTCGATAGCATCCTGCTTATCTGCTGCCTTCTTTGCCTCGGTCACGGATGTCTTCGCATCGTGGAAGGAGTCGTAGTCGAAGATTGATGAGTCTGCTTCTTCTGCTGCTTTGACTTGCGCTTTCGCGGCTCTCAAAGCTGACAGATCTGACCGCGGATCTTCATCATCGTCCTTCTCGGGCGGCAGCTTAGGCTTCGGTCGGGTCAGGCCAGGTGCTGGTTTTGAAGGTGCCTTGCCGCCAAATGTGCTGATTTCCTCTTCCGCCGGTCCTGACTGCTGAGGCTCATCATCATCACCGTCTTCATCGTCTAGAAGTGTTCGTCGAGTCGGCGCCTGCGCCTTTTTCTTCAGGTTCAGCCCATATTTCAGAGACATGATGTTGATGACTAGCTCTCGAAATTCTGAGAAGAGCAAGCCGAAAGAGTCGGCCCGACTCGGGGATTCCTGCCTTCGCTGCTTCCTCCAAGGGCAACTTGGTCTCAATGGCCATGACAACAATTATATAGACTTCACATACATCTAGACATTTGTTTCTACGACACAAAATCACACTTTATATCTCATCCACCAAACATGCCTCTGTCAGAGAATCATGCCCGTAGTTTGCGAGGAGAAATGCACTACGCATTCACTCCAGAATTGATTAAGCTTCGAGACAGGACCCATGAAGCCATTGTGAAATACAACAATGCCAACACTGCCGAGCTCTCAAGAAGGAAACGTGTAGAGCTGTGGAACAAGTAAGGACTTACCCAGTAGAGTCGTACGAGACAGCCGTACTAATGGTATCTCAGAATAACTCAAGATCCGACTCCTCTTCCACCACAAGCTCCAACAGAAGAAGAAGACGATCTCCTGTTCGCCGAACATGCCTGGGTCGAACCTCCTTTTCACGCAGATTATGGTACCAATATATCTCTGGGCAAGAATGTCTTCATCAACTTTAACTGTACTATCATCGACACATGTAAAGTAACGATTGGAGCTCGAACACTCTTTGCTCCTGGAGTCTCTCTCTATTCTGGATGTCATCCTCTAGATCCTGAAGTCAGAAATGGAACGAAAGGACCTGAGATGGGCGCTGAGATCCATATTGAAGAGGACTGCTGGATTGGTGGGCAAGCAATTATATTGCCTGGGATCACGATTGGGAAAGGAAGCGTGGTTGGGGCCGGAAGTGTGGTGACGAAGGTATGATAACTACTGACCGAAAGAGTCACTTGACAACTGACTTCGATCATAGAACGTGCCACCATATACTGTGGTTGCTGGCAACCCGGCCAAGAAGATCAAGGATGCGCCTCGAAATACTCATGAAGAAGTGACGAGCGGCGCTCTCGAAGTTGTAACCAGAGAAGCTGGCGAAGATCAATCTTGGCGGCAGTACAGTGCCAATAAGCAATAAATGCCCTGAATTCTACCTCTATCGACTCGAAGCCACAAATTCATCTATACTCTGAACCTCCATCTAGGGTCTGTATCACCCTTCCATTCGCCCTCAAGGATTTCTGGCTCCAATCTTGCCTTCTCATCACGCTCCCTATTGATCTTACTCAGCAGCCACCATAAAGTGCTGACCACAACAATATTCATGATCAGGTATGCAAGCGCAACACTATGTCCCACAATATATTTCGGGCCATCATTTGCACGATACAACTGAGTCCCTATCACAGCGCCCAGATTTCCGATCGTGATTTGCAGACCATTTGCCGCAGCCCGCTTGGTCTGACCAGAAACATTCATCGCAGGCCAAGAAAGTCCCAGCGCTACCGAAGGATAGATACCAGCTGCTGCGAAGAACACACCAGTATACGATACTCCTGGCCGATGCGTAGGATTCGTGTTTCCGAGAAGAATGCAATAGCCGATGATAGCTGTTGTGGTGGAAAAGATGATGAACGGAGCTCGAATCCCATATCTTTCCGAGACGATGGCATAGACGACTGTCAAAATTGCGGCAAGCGCGTATGGTGGCACAGTCAGAAGCTGAGCTTGCCAGGTCTTGTATCCCAGAGCAGCGATGATGGAGGGCTGATCAGAAGTAAGTCATGCGTCGTCTGGACTCAAGAAACGGCACTTACCAAGAAGAGTGACAAGGTGTAAAGCGGCAGACTGAGCGTATGAAAGACGAAGTTGTAAAGCCACACCTTCGGGTCCTTCAACGCAAGTACGACATTCGACCAGCTAAAGCCTTCATTCTGCGTAGCATCGCTGTCGGCTTTTAGTCGAGCATTGATGAATGCTCTTTCATCCTCGCTGATGAACTTTGCTTTCGAAGGCCAGTCCGCAACGAACCAGTACGCTGAAATCGCAACGAGACATGTAAGGATACCTTCAAGGATGAAGATCTGCAAATGTCAATCACAGCAAACAAACCCAGAGCACGACAGAACTCACCCATCTCCAACCTCTATAACCCCCAACACCATCCATAAACGCAATCCCATATGCCAAAATCCCACCAAAAGCCCCCGCCAAACTCGCCATAGCAAAAAACAACGCAACCCTATACTGCCTCTCGGCCCGTTTATACCACATACTCAAATAAAACACAACCCCAGGAAAAAGTGCTCCCTCCGCAACACCTAACATAAACCTCACAACAAAAAATCCCGCCAAACCCGAAGAGCCTCCATTATACACTATCACACCTTGCAGTGTAGCTACAATCCCGAATGCTAAGGTCGTGGATGGCAACCAGAGTTTCGGTCCGATGCGTTTTAAAATCACGTTCCAGAACACTTCGAAGAGGATGTAGCCGATGAAGAAGAGGGTTAGGCCTGTTAGGTATTGATTGGGAGTTATGTGGAGGTCTGTGGTCAGGCCTTCGAGACGGGCGTTTGCGACGTTTGCGCGGTCGAGGAAGGATAGTAAGTAGAGGATGCAGACGGCGGGGAGGAGGTGGATGTCGAGTTTTCGGAGGAGGGTCTTTTCATTTATGCCGTATGTTGGGGCGAGTTCGGCGGCTTCGCTGTGGGTTGAGGGTGATGGGGCGGTATCTTTCTCTTGGAAGACGGCGTCTTTGGTGTGATCAGACATTTTGTCGGTTCAATATCAAGAGTCGGACACGGTCAGGGAAGATTACTTTGGCAGGCAATGGCCTGCTATTAGTACGAGAAGACGTTTAAAGCTAAGGACTGGGGTGATTGAAGTTCCCAGTCCATCGCGTGCGCTCCATGCACGAGCATTCGTTCGGCACATGTTAAAAGCGAGAGAATATCGTATCGTTCATAGGTCAGAATGGTCCTGGGCTTGATGTCGTGATTGAAGATCAGCGTATCTGATGGAGCTATGCCCGTTGGGCATCGCAAACGGATCGGAACGCGAAGTTTGTTGATGCGATGAATGTTGATGAATGACCGCGGTCTTGATTTTGGAGGGGGTCGGAGACGTTTTGGCTTGATTCTGGACCGCAATATCATTAGTAGCATTCGATGAGTGCAGTGACGGGGTTTCTGAGTGGTCAAATCGTCGTCGATGCTGTTCTTGATCGATCTTCATCCTAGATTTCGTGACCGACGACCCGAAGCACACCATTCACCCCAGATTTAGTCTAACCTATTCTGGCATTTCTGCCGCTGTAGGCCTGCGTACTGGACGACCTGGAGTCGACACTTGCAGGAGATGTGCGTTCGCTTCTGGTTTGGCCTACAGATGAGTGAAGGCACCTCCGAGTGGACCCATGATCCGGGACAGCCTGGATTTAGAGAGACGAGCCGCGCTTGGGAGCTTGATGGAAGCGATGCGGTCGTTACACAAGAGGTATTAGTGATATTTGGCAGGTGTTTCTTCTTCTCGTGCTTGTACTGCTTGATGAAGCGAAAAGACTGCTATGCTCCTCCAAGCTTCGATGCGTGGACTTTGGAGATTTTTGGTTGTGGGATGTCAGCGAAGCAGAGGACTCTCGAACTCATTAGCGTTTCGTACCTTGCTTAATTCAACCTGGGTACATTAGCAATAATATCTGTGCAGAAGTAGTGCAGGGACATGAGTGTGAATGTGAATTCATTTTCGTATTTCTCCTCTCGTATGTGAGCTTGGTGTTTCAGTCCACCTTCCAAAGCCTCACCACAAGAGCTCGAAGGGTACTGCCCCAGATTTGAGTGTCGACTGGAGTGCCCAAACACCGACAAGGTGAGGTTGCATAAGTTCACCAGGGGCAATGTCAAGGTGCTTCCCCTAATACACTTGTCGGTTCTGCGAATACCACTTTGATGCATCCTTCCACTTGCAACCCACGTGCCAGTGATGTATGAGGTAGTGTGAAAGTCCGACCGGAAAAATCACCTCATGCGGCCCTGCAGAGCAACTTCGAATGCAGCCTTTTCCGCATCAATCTTCAGCTGGAGCTGAACATTCTTTTGCTTCTCGGCCAGTATCTGAGCCTTGGATCCCTTGAGCTCGTGGTCCTTTCCCCCAAGCTCGGCCTCGAGCTGAGCGATCGTGGTCTGGTCTCCTTCGGCAGCTTCCTTCATCTCCTCGATTGCAGATTTCGATACTTCTAGCTGCTGCTCCAACCTCTCAAGCTCCTTGGCTTGCTGGCCCACCTTGACCTTTTCATCGGCAAGCTCATTCGCGAGACGCTTGACATCTTCTTGGTTCTGCACGGTGTGAATGATCTGGGCAGCGACCTTCTGCACTGTAGCTTTACGCTCGATATAGCCCATCTGACGTGGAACATCAACATCTCCAACCGGTGTCACAGCTTTCGGCTCGGGTGCTGGAGAGTCATCGGCATCGGCTTGTTCGCGAAGTTGAGATTTTGCTCGAACAGTGGAAGGAACGACGGACTTTCGATCATATGCCGAGATTGACGAGGACTGATCACCGCCGGCGCGAGCGGCGGCTAATGCTGCTGCTGCTTTCTGAGCCTCATTCGCAACCGAATCTCTGGCCTGCTCCTCGATGCCGCCGATCAATCGCTTTTCGACGAAGAAAGGTGTATTGGTGGAGCGCATTTGGCTGTTTGCTCGCGGCAAAGCAGGCAGATTGTGCGGCTTCGCTGGCTTCTGGCTCAACGATGGAGCTCCATGCTTGACCATCTTATTCCTCGCCGTATACTGATTGTGGCCATGAGCGCGAGGATTGGCCTTTCTCTCTTCCTGTTCTTCGAGCAGAAGCTCTTCGGCTTTTCGCTTGCGAGAGAGCTCTTCCTCAGTCGGCTGAGCCTTGCGAACCTTCTTGTAGACGACGGGCTCATAGTCTTTCTGACCTGTGAAGTAGTAGAATCCTCCCTTGCCTGTCAATTGGACACTCTCAAATTGCGCGTCACCTTCCGCATTGGCGTCCTTGATAGCAGGACGGCCAATGTGCACGCGGTTCTTTCGAACCTTGCATGGCGAGCCAAAGTCGTGCGGCCACCATTGCTGGATCTTAGCCTTAGGGATGTCCGACTTTGACACTTCGAATGCTGCACGGTCGTCAAGCCATACAAATCGAGGCGGAATGTTCTCTTTGACCCAACTGATTTCGCCGATATCGCTCTGCTTTAGTTAGCATCGGACTCTCCAACTTGGTGTAGTGTATCTCAGGCGGCATGCGCTGCAGATGGCGTGGCTCTCACATCGCAGAAGAGAGAGGAAAAAGGATTGGGCCAGCTGGTGGAGTTGGCCGGGAAAAGCTCACCTGAAAGATACGCCACCGCTGTTCTGCAGGAACTGGGTGGCCACGATCGAAGTATTCGGTGCGCAGATTGCCATATCCGTCGCCTACATATTAATCAGTATTGGGGGAGTCTCGTATATGAACTGTAAGTAGAACTATACCTGGGCGCCAAATCTCGCGCTGGAGACCACTATGAGGGTGGCGATGATACTGGCGCTCGGAGTTGGCAGGATCGAGAGCGTTCTCATCGTCGGCGTCGGCGTCGGCGTCCGGTACCTCGGTCATTGGAGTGTCGCTCTTCTCAATGCTTGCCATAACGTTGTTTGTAGGTGGCGTTTCTGTTTGATGGGTAGATTGCACGATGTATTCCCCGTCTTCTTCGTAACCGAGTCTCTCAAAGGGCAACTATGGTGATTGATGTGGTCAGCGCTGTCAGATGAAAGTTGAGCGAAAACAGGCAGCTGCGCTGCAGGGTCTTACAAACGGTCAATGCACTAGCGCACATGACAGCTTGCAGAATCACGCGGAAGGACACAGCCGTGCTTAGGGAAACTCACCTCAGGCCATGCTTCGTCTTCGTCAGCATGCAGGTGTGGCAGTGGGGTTGCTCGAGGATGGTCAGCAGGCAATACGCAGCATGAGCTCAGGAGTCTGCTCACCAAGATATTCATCCACCACGCTGTCTGCTCGAAGTGGTGCGAGGTCATGCTGGCCATGGTTGTACTCTTCGTCGTCTCGGTCCCATATACTTTCTCGCGAGATCGATGCTTGTCCATTTTGCTGCAGAAGGTTCTTGCTGTGGCGAGGCGCATCTGTGCTCTGGTCCGTGAAACGTCTGTTGGTTTGGTCAACGTTGGTATCCATGCTTACTTCGTTTGAAGCTATGTTCCTGATTCCTTTGAGCTTCGATAAGCGCTTGTCACAAGCACTGCAAAGATTCCTCAAAGATCAGTACACAGGCTTCAGGACTCGTCAACAGTCCAAAGCGGCAGAACTCTCAAGCCAGTGGTAGGTCAGCTCAGTGCGACCAATTTCTGACGAAATTTGCCAGGAAATTGAACTCGGAAAGATCCTGTGAATGAGTACAAAAGTAGGCGAGGGCGAGGGAAGCGTTGAAGCACGGCATTGTTATGCTGTTATCTGAGGCTATATTCGTCTGAAGTAAAGGCTCCAAATCTGCGGCACGCTCATATTCGCAGCTGCGTTGGAACATCGTGCTCATTGCTGTTGACTTGACATGTATGAACAAGGCTCAAGTGATTCTTTGATGCACGACTGCTTAGCATAAAGCTTCAGTGGGCAACAGAGATGGAGGCGTGAAGTCGAGGACGAAAGGAGACATGAGATTGAGTTCGAGAACCCTGCATCTTCGAGATCTCGGAAGCAATCTTGCCAGAATTTGATGCCAGCAACGTGATAGAGATGCGACACATCGCCGTACCAAGGCTTCACTATACGCCGCCACGAACGACGACGACGCTTGACAGGTCGATGACAGTTGATACTTCCTGCTGTTGTCTATAGAGCCTTCAAATCGCAAGATCAAAAAGTGGTTTGCATTCCATCACATTTGGCATTCGCTAAGCTGTCCAGTAAGAAGCCCGCAGTGCTGACCAGTAAGAAAGCTGATTATGCGGCAGGAGGGTTTCGCGCAGTGCTCTAGCCGGATACCATCATAGATTCAAACACCTCGCCGTCGCCACTACGGCCGCATCCATTACCACCAGCGTCCCGGCGACGAGGCCAAATTCCTCCCATTGAACCCGTGCAGCATCAATTCCTACACAATGCTGTCCACGCCGGCTGCAGGAAAAGCGGCGCTGCGCTCGTCGGCCACCACATCTCTGCCCAAGACCGCCGTCCGCGCACTCTCAACCACAACACCCGCGCAGGCCGTGTCTCAAGATGGTCAGCAGAAGCGAGGAATGGCCACAGTCCAGGACGCACCACCAGTCCACAGACATGGCGGCCTCAAAGACCAGGACCGCATCTTCACAAACTTGTACGGCCACCACGGAGCAGATCTTAAGAGCGCGATGAAATATGGAGATTGGTACAAGACGAAGGAAATCCTCGACAAGGGTCACGAATGGCTTATCTCAGAGATCAAGGCATCTGGTCTGAGAGGACGAGGAGGTGCTGGTTTCCCATCCGGCATGAAGTGGAGTTTCATGAACTTCAAGGGTTGGGATGAAGATACCAAGCCCAGATATCTGGTCGTCAACGCAGATGAGGGTGAGCCAGGTACATGCAAGGACCGAGAAATCATGCGAAAAGACCCACACAAGCTCATTGAGGGCTGCTTGGTCGCTGGCCGAGCGATGAACGTGAGTTGTAAAACACAGTGTTGAGGCGTGGAACGACACTGACCTTCATTCTAGACAACCGCAGCATACATCTATATTCGAGGAGAGTTCTACCACGAGGCTACAGTCTTGCAGCGTGCCATTCAGGAAGCATATCAGGCCGGTTTTCTTGGCAAGAATGCTTGCGGGTCTGGCTACGACTTCGATGTCTTCATCCACCGTGGAATGGGCGCCTACGTATGCGGTGAGGAGACATCTCTCATCGAGTCACTGGAAGGCAAGCCTGGAAAGCCTCGTCTGAAGCCACCGTTCCCAGCTGCAGTTGGTCTCTTCGGATGTCCATCTACTGTCGCCAACGTCGAGACTATCGCCGTCGCACCAACCATCATCCGAAGAGGTGGTGAGTGGTTCAACTCCTTCGGTCGCGAGCGAAACTCGGGTACCAAACTCTTCTGTATCTCTGGCCACGTCAACAACCCATGCACAGTCGAGGAGGAGATGTCTATTCCTCTTCGCGAGCTAATCGACAAGCACTGCGGTGGTGTCAAAGGCGGCTGGGATAACCTCAAGGCTGTTATTCCAGGCGGCTCATCAACACCCATCCTGCCGAAGAAGATCTGCGACGACCAACTCATGGACTTTGATGCTCTTAAGGACTCGCAATCAGGTCTCGGAACTGCCGCAGTCATCGTCATGGACCAGTCAACAGATGTCGTTCGAGCAATCGCACGATTATCCAAATTCTACCACCACGAGTCATGCGGTCAATGCACACCTTGCCGTGAGGGTAGCAAATGGACAGAACAGATTATGAACCGATTCGAGAAGGGCCAAGCACGAGCACGAGAGATCGACATGATGCAGGAGCTCACCAAGCAAGTAGAGGGACACACAATTTGCGCCTTGGGTGAGGCTTTTGCATGGCCCATTCAAGGCCTAATCCGTCACTTCAGACCCGAGTTGGAGGCGAGAATAGCAGACAACGCGAAGAGGAGTGGTGGTGAGGCACTTGCTGGAGGATGGCAGCATGATGCACTGCGCAAGGGTATGCTCATCAGCCCAGGCCAATAAGCCTGAGGCGTAGATGTATTTGTTTTCAGCGCCGAAGTGGTTTCGAATGTCTGCATATGTACACATTCCCTTGTGTTATCCACTGGCGCAGAGGAGCAATGAAAAGACGTTAGAAAGTGCAGTCAACTAGCATTTCATCTTTTGAAGCCAAGTCGGAGTCAACATCTCTATATTCATCTATGAACCAGCACTCTTCATCACGCTCTCCATCCAAGGATACACACTCCCATTCGCAGGCGGATATCCCATATGCAACAACCCCGTGAAAAACCTCGCTTCTTTCGGTGTTCCATACTCCATCATAAGCATACTATCCTCAATCGGCATCAAACCATCATGCGTCCCATTAATCAACAACAATCTACAACTTTCCTTCTCCACAACTTTTGTTTCCACCAAAGAAAAATCCTTCTGCGCATTATCCAAAAATTCGTCTTCAGTTTTGTACCCAAACTTCTCTCTCAAAGCTGGCAAAGCTGTCCAAGGATACTCATGATCTTTAGCTTTCTCTAACCATGCCCTTGAGAAGAAATGATGAGTTCCTGCTCCTTGACCTACAGATCCTGCGATACGGGAGGCGTGAGTATGGGCTATACGGATTGCGTTGTAGCCGCCTGCTGATAGACCCCATACGAGAACTTTCTGCATGTCGAAGTGGTTTTGCTTTTCCATCCAATCGAGGACGGAAGTCCAGAGACGATCTGCCGCCAAAGGATCGCGACGGTCGGCGGGACAATCTGCTGTGCCCGGGATGTCTGCGATTATGCTTGCCCAGCCTCGAGAGAGGAATTCGTTGCTTCGGACTGTGTTGTCTGGTCTGTGGCCGTCTAGACCGCACATGAGGAGGACGGAGGGGACGGGTTTGGATTTGGAAGCGCCTTTTGGAAGGCGGACGTAGAGGGGTATTGTTTTGCCTTCGTCTTTTTCTGTGGCTTCTGTGTGTGGGATTTCTATGTCTTTGATTGGGCAGTCGAAAAGTGCTGCAGCTTTTATGTAGGCGTCTTTTTGGTCTTGGTAGACTTTTCGCTTGAGGTCGCTGTTGATATAGGGGAATCGCGCGATTCGGTACACTGCGCAGGCTCGGAGGTAGAGGTCGATGGCTTCTTGTTTGTTGCCGCTCTTGGCTTTTATGTCGGCGTCTTTTACGAGCTTCTCGGCTGTGGGTATGAACTCTGCTGTATATGGGTCTGTGTAGCCGTCGTGGATGCCCTTTTTGATTAAGGTCTCGAATACTGGTGCAAAGTCTTCATATTTTCCGTCGTGAAAAGGGTATAGGCTTCTTTCACATGGGAACTTCCACTTCTTATACCATAAATTCTCCATCGAGCCCAAATGTGGGTAGACCTGATCGAACTTGTCGCCCAAGACCCATCGTGAGCCTGTTCGAGGATCTTTCTCTGCCGGGTTTGGTGGAGGATAGTCTTGCTGCATGGTGATTGAGCGAATAGCTGAGATGTTTCTGCTATGCAACAAGTAGCTCTAGCAATCGATGAAGAATATAGGACCAGATAGAGAGAGGAGTAGGAGGATTGCGAAAGATTCCAGCTACGTGTACCTACACAGCTGATGGCAATTATAGCAACGCATCATCCAATGGTTCCCGCTCATGTCTGACCGCGTCGAGCTTTATGAAAGGCACATCCAGCTCATAGAGGACGAAATGTCCCCGCCTTCCGACGACACCTGCATTAGCTGCGGCTTTTGCGCTCTGAAGGGTCCGATGCGGCCAACTTTCACAGGAGCATTTTCCTTGGGTATGCCGGTAAGACCACTGAGCTCAGCAGAGTGATGCAGACCAGATAGGGCGGGCTCGCTGGTAAGTGATTGTTGATGGACTGGCGATGGATTGGCGATGGCATGTGAAAAGTGGTCAGCGTAGCCGAATGATCCCAGCAATTGCCGACAGTGACTTCCCAACCCCTCCATAAACCTCGTGTCTTGACACTTCCGCAGTAGAGTTCACGTATACAAGAAAAACAACCAGGAACCGTCTCGTGACCGTACAAACATTCTTTGCCCTATACAGCATTGTTCAATGTAGAGTGGCCGGGACTGCTTCTGAAGACTCGCCAAGCAGAGCCGAGCCTGTACACGTAACTTCTCTTCTACTGGGCTTGTCACAGACACGGACTCAACATTCACGTCGCTCATATCACAAACATCAGAGGCCTGGAGGAGACCCTTGAAGTCCTGAAAGTCAGTCTCGTTTCGAGAGATGTCAGCAGAAGGCGATCTCCCGCCCATCCGGGTCGCCGTGGATGAAGTGGCCAAAAAGAACGACACGGCTCCCGTCGTGGATCCTTCCTCGGCCACAACGCAAACATCGCAGTCAACGACCTCACCACCGACCTCGCCGCCAGTGTCTCCTCCAGTGAGCCCGCCAGTCGAGCATCATCGTCATAGCTCGAATGAGGACTACTATGCCACGAGGCCAAAATTCGATCGGTTAGGAAATCCAATCCCGGACCGTAGTAAACGACCAGGCGCCATGTCCACCGTTTATGGTACTTCTAAGATACGACTACCAGGAGACTTGGGCGCAAAGGATCCCAGACGGCCAAAGTCACCAGCACCAAGTGCACTACCCGGAGATCTTGGACCAAATGATCCTCGCAAGCCAAGGAGTGCAAACAGTAGTCCTGCCCCATCTCCAGTCTTCGGTCATGGTCATGCTCGCCATGCCAGTGGCGATAGTGCGAATGTGAGGTTGGCTGAGGACCCTCCCGAACCTGGACAACCTCAGGAGAGCGACGATGACGCCGATGCAGATAACGACAACGACACAGACAGAGACGAGAGCAGTCGAGGGCGGGGTAGGAAGCGTCCTGAGCCTGGCAGAACCACTTCCGGCAAAGCGATTAATGTTCGTGAGGAAAGTGAGTCCGATTCAGAGAGGGAGCCGGTGGACGAATTCGCTAGTGGCGCGAAGCCAGACCCTACGAAAGGACAAAGCAAACTCAGCTTCATCAAAGAGCGAAAAGTCCAGGTCGCCAGTCGAAGCCCAAGCGGACGGAGACGTGTCCACCCTTCTACTGCGTTCGATGCTGCACCTAGTGGCGCAAGCACGCCGTTGCAGTCGGACGATGAATCACAATCGGAGTTGAGAGCTGCCCAAAAGCTCTCGTTACGCATGTCTGATATTCATTCCACTCCATCTGCGCACCGCGTGATTCGGCAGATCTTGAGAGGCGACTTTGAACATTTTCAGCGTGAGGCAGAAGAGGGTCGAAAACGGCAGCGCATGTATCTCGTAGCCACTGACATCTCACCCGAAGCCGAATATGCTCTCGAGTGGACAATTGGCACAGTTCTTCGTGATGGCGACACTTTGTTCGCTGTGATGGCAGCAGATGAGGAATCGGTCGGCACAGGTGAAAGCTTAGGTGGCGTTGAGATCGGTCATGGTGCAGAATCTGTAAGGGATACTGCAGCCATCGTCAAGGGACTTCCGACCGTTGCGCAGCATGGACCGAGCAATCCAGGACCATCACCACTTGCACGATCAAGTCTTGGAGCGGGACCAAGTGATTCTCGAAGTAGAAGTCGAGGCGTGCATGACTCTGCCGATGCTGATCGACGGAAAGCACTGGAATCGATCACCGAGCGATGTGTTCGCCTACTCAGAAAGACTCGTCTTCAAGTTCGCGTCGTGGTCGAGGTCTTCCATTGCAAATCACCAAGGCATATGATCACCGAAGTTATTGACTTTCTCTCGCCAACGCTTGTCATTATTGGCTCTCGAGGACGCAGCGCTGTCAAGGGTGTGCTGCTTGGGAGCTTTTCCAATTATCTAGTCACCAAGAGCAGCGTCCCTGTCATGGTCGCTCGAAAGAAATTACGCAAGCACAGTAAGACAGCAGCGAAGCGAAACAAGGACGGCACATCGATACCATACACCAATTCTGGGAGAGGCGGCAGGTTCAGCAATATGATTGAAGCACCTAAAGGAACAGGACTCAGAGTCAAGGACTGGGAGCATGTCGGCATTGATTAGAAACCATGGGCCAGGGGCATCCAGAGGACCCGGTACCGATTATTCTTTGGAGACCTTAAAAAATTCTATTATAGAGGCTACTAAGCACGCCAAGCACCAGCTATCAGCTCTACAGTTAGTGTCTACAATCTTGTCCACTGCACGACCATCCAGATATCCCAATTCCAATCCTCAACTGAGACCACTTAAAGCTCACATGAACACGGTCCCGACATCAAGATCAGCTCTCGCCACCTCATTCCAACAAGAAAGACCAAAACCTTACACCGAATGAGTCCAGCCGAGATGTATGGCATTCCTTTACGACTACAAGAGTGTCCGGTCCGGCACGATATGCCATCGTAAGATGTTTAGAGGAACATTCGCGCTCACCGACAAGACGTCACGATTCCCGCATCGTCTCAGAAATCGATCTCATGTATGCAAACACGAATAGCATTAACTCCCTACTCAGGTCCAGCATGGCCTGATGATATTGGCGCTGTTTCGCATTCCAGGACTCAGCCGCAGTGGCGTCCACACAGTTACCATACCGCTTCATGACAACCTTGCCGATTGAGCACAAACCCGCTTTCGCATAAGAATTGAAAAAGAGGCCTCGTAGTATCGATTTATATTGGCTGAAAGGTCACACGAGATTCGGCTCAGCTCTGGAACGAATGCTGTGATCTTCATAATGATACTCGCAAATGGTTCTGAAGACATGGTCGAGCCCCAACACCTTGCCTCGTACCATATCGAGCACGCGGATTGACAAGTCGACACCGCATGCTTTCGGAGGTAGAGTGTGATATAAGTAGCGCTTCATGTCATGAAAAGAAACCTGTTTCGATTACCATCATCCTACTTTCCAAATTATTACCCACCCGCACGAATCCAACATGTATCTCAAACGTCTGCTTTTGACATACATCTCTATCAGCATAACTCTTGCAGCTCTTAACGAGCCATGCATTGGTAAAGGCGGTGCTCAAGGTATCGTTGCCGCCCAGTATTCCCTCGAAATACATTGTATCAACATCACTACCTAGGAGTCTGTATCAAAACCTCAGACTGCTCAGCCGAATCCGGCACAGACATCACAGGCGCCTGTCCCTCCGACCCATCCAATGTCCGCTGCTGCACAAAACCCACCTGCAACAGCGGCACATCCGGAGGAAATTGTCGCTGGCAATCCGATTGCTCCAGCTCCAGCGTCTCGAATCAATGTCCTGGCCCCTCAGCTTTCAAATGCTGCAAGTCTAACAGCAACGGATTCGGAGGATATAAAACTCCTTCATTTCCCACCCCGGGGACTTCATGCAAAGCCGTAGCCGTTAGTGGCGCCAAAAAGGTTGTCGCCAAATTCCCTGGACGTGCGAGGGAGATTGAATGTACGAGAAATTGTGCTTGTAATTCGAATCCTAGTAGTGATCATTGCTGTGGGAAAGCTATAGATTTCATGTGTTCGGATTCTGGAGGTACGCCGACGATGTCTGGGAAAGAGATTGCTGAGTGGGTGATGAGGAATTGTGAGAGTTTGAAGTGTAAGTATGTGATTTGGGGACAGAAGATTTGGAATTCTGGGACGAGTGTGAAGGGTTGGAGTGCGTGGAAGGATATGGAGGATCGGGGGAGTATCACGCAGAATCACTGGTATGGATCTTTTGTGGAGCCTGTTGAGGATACTGACGCTGACTGACTTGAATTTAGGGACCATGTTCATGTGAGCTTCAAGTAAGCTCCAGCAAGTATCGTACGCTCTTTTCAAAAGTGACGGCAGACTCGTGTACTAGTGTGTCATGGCTCCGGCTAGCTTCAATAGCTGCTCAGTCTCTTCTGGCTCTTCGAATGGCCTGTCGCGATGGTACGGGTCCTCCTTTCCAAAACGTAGAATCCTGTCCTGGTGCCAGAAATTGCGGTGTGGCCAATGAGTAGTTCTTGTGCGGTTGTGGTAGATCTCACCCTTCTGCTTAAGCTCTTCTGGAGTGGCAAAGGCCGCTGGGGTGTAGCATGCGTCTACATTGAGTGTCAGTCGTCGTTCGGCATTTCCACGTTGGCCAAGATGAACTTACAGACAATCGACCTTGTCTGATCACTTTGTGGAAGCACATTCCAGTGCACGGTTCTGCTGTCCCAAACGATAAGATCTCCTGGAGCGGCGCACACTTTCACTTCTTCAGCACCGCGGTGCTTGAACCATTGAACCTCTTCTGGGTCAAAGCCATGCCAGTCATCCGGAACCAATCCCCACTTCTCCTTCTTGTCCTTGCTGTGGCATGTGAAGTACTGCTCACACAGAGCTTGAGAACCCTTCAGAACGACAAGCCCACCATCATTGGGACCATTAGGAGCAAAATTGATGCTGCCCTGAATGCATTGCAGTCCAAGAAGATGTGGAGATTGGTCGACATGCGGCCAAGGAGTGGAAGGCTTACGATCACCTTCCGGCAAAGGCAATGTATAGTTGATGCCATCGAAGGAGGCGAGGAGCTCATTCGTTCCCCATATTTTCTCAAAGGCAGCGAGGACGCCAGGCTCAAGACGTGCGTCCCAGACGAACTTTTCATGCCCAACTGCGTAGCCGTGGTACATTCCTCCTTTCATGTGAGCCGGGAGGTGCTCGGGAGTCCATGTCTTGGGTTCATTGCGATCAAAACCGAGAGAAAACTTCTCCTACAAATGGCACACGACGTTAGTCGTCTGACTGTCAATATAGATGAAGAACTTACGAGCCACTGAGTCATGCGCTCGATATACTCTTTGCATTTCTCCTCTGGGACAGCATTTTTGACTACAGCGTAGCCATCTCTGAACAGCTGGTCGCGAAAGTCGCCGTACTGCTTCGATACGTCGATTGCTACGGGGTCGGAAAGTCTATGAGGCATTGTGACAAAGTCCTGCTTCGATCATATGCTGGACCAGAAGTTTGAGGCAGGCTAGGCGAGGACTGTGAGTACAGGCCTTCAAGTATCCAAATCTTACGCCTATCGATTTCCAACGAGCTACATGGTGTCGTATAGTTCGCTGCTATTGCCCGCGGCGCAAGCAGGGGTGCCGGCTATTGTAACGCAGGAACTTGGAGATAGGCAAGCAGGTAGGTGATTTGTGGCAAATCGGCCGAACTATGTCCAGCCATCGGTGATGTGAGCGCGCCAGAGATCGCGAGACATGAGTGCTACCTGTAGTCAATAGATGTGGTCACCGCGGTTCAGTTCGTAAGAAACGGTCTGGAGGCCTGCAGGGGAAACTTGAAAGCCGGGCACACAGCGCTCATGAGAAGGAGTCTGAGCTACTCTTGAACAGCCCTTCGATCTGCACGAGTCTGCAAGATTATAGCCTGAATCGTTGGCCACAGTTCTGGTGTTCCGTGTGAGGTCCAGAGGACGGAGGAAGAAGAAGAAGGAAGAAAATCTGCGATGAGAGGAACTTGTCAGGAGGAGGACATCAATAATGCTAATCGATATTTGAATAACGCCCGTCAATGCGGAGCTGACCATTTCCGCGCTGCGCGTGAAGTTGACCAGGGTAATGCGATCATAGATTTGCGACTGAGCTGTTTCTCGAACAACTCCAAGAGCATTGAGACGTACTGTCCCAACAACGACTGTCACAACAATGTCCGCCAAAACAGTATGCACATCATGCCTACGGGCAATGCGACAGCAGCAGCCTCGTTTCGTCCAACGCAACATCACAAAGACCATCACATCAAGAACACCACAACATCGCTCCATTTCCTCCCAACCAGAACGAAACCCAGATGAACCGAACCGCCGCCCACCAACACCCAAAGACTACGACCGCCTCCACGACAACAACCCCATGACCAACATCGCCGCCTCCCTCCGCAACACCTCCGCCCTCCGAAGCACAACAGAACCCTACATCGCCTACGGCAGCACCGAAGACCTCTTCCTCGAATGCTCCCGTCAATGCTCCTACACAATCCCCTCAGCCCTAGAAACACCCCCTGGAAAACCTCCCCAAAATCCCGCCGGCGACCATTTAGGCGAAGGTTCAGGCTGGTGGCTCACACCCAAACAAAAGGGAGGTTTAGGATTAGAAGTAACATTCAACTCCTGGGCTCAAGTTTTATATCTCCATATGTGGCTCCTCACAGTGAGGTTGCGATGTTTTCCGGAGAAATATGTTAAAGATTGGCATCAGAATTTACTCGATCATTTCTTTTATGCGGCGGAGGATCGGATGGCGACTTGGCATGGGATGGCGGCGAGGGGGGTTAGGAATAAGAATTTAAAGGATTTGTGGACGCAGTGGAGGGGTGTTCAGTTGGCTTATGATGAGGGTTTGATTAAAGGGGATGCGGTTATGGCTACGGCTGTTTGGAGGAATGTTTTTAAAGCGGATCCGAATGTTGAGTTTACGGATTTGGCGAATGTTACGGCGTATGTTTATCGGGAGTTGGAGAGGTTGGGTAGAGTTGGGGACGAGACGCTGACGGAAGGGAAGGTGAAGTTTGGCGATCCAAGGAAGATTGGGGAGGAGGTGCTTGGGAGGAAGAGTGAGTTGATGCAGGCGGCGCAGAAGGCTGAGAGGGTGGAACAGCCTCCGCCGCCTGAGAATATGCCGTCGTAAGAGCGTCGAAAATTTGAGTGGATGTGAGGCATAGAAGTCGAGACTTGTAGAGATCGATGTACAGTATGGGCCAACATGACTTGCGAAAAGCGGGCATTGGAAACGGCGACATTGCATCAATAACAACATCATGGCTTTGGGCTGGTAAGAGCTGGCTTGCATACACTCTATACTGCCTGTGGAAGAAGAGCGCGTATCTTCGCGCTGGGTATCACTGTTTTCCATATCATGTCTCATCTCTTTAATCGCTAATCATCATCCTCATATGTCGGACCGTCATCCGGTTCAGCCTCAGCCTGCTGTCTAGTAGCCTCTTGTCTCCTCTTCTGCTCCATCTCAGCTTGTTGCCGCTTCTGCTGTTCCTGCTGACGTTGCTGCTGCTCCCTAACCCTGACTCTCTCCTTCCATGCATTCCTAATACTCATATATCTGCTCTGACTTGTCAACTCTTGCTCCGAGACCGCGTCTTCGATCGACTCCAGTACGCTGTCTACCACACTAATGTGGTTTGCATCTCTTTTGTCATCTCGGAAGCGCGGTGTGCCGTCGGCATCGATCTTTGGTCGCCAATGTCCAGTCTCTTTCTCCCTAAAGCATTCGATGATCCGCCAGTCGATCTGTTGACCCATGCCTTTGATTGCTTCCCACTCGGTCGGAGTCAGGTGGAGCTGGCCGCCGTCGCGATCGAATTGTCGGTAGCCATTACTGCCGCCGTGATTGACAAGCAACTGAATCTCTGGTATCGCATCGAAGTCCTCATACTGACCATCCTCATCTTCACGAATAGGAAATGATCCGAGCTGGAGCATGAAATCGATTGTATTCTCATGCGGCGGCTTCCATTTGAGAATGTGTTCGTCAGTCCCAGGCTTATATGGTGTCTCTTTGCAAGTGAAGATCAATCCGTCATTGCCGTGCGGCAGTTTGGGTATCGTCTCGTTAAGCATGATCTGAATACCATATGCCAACTCCTGCTTCTTCAGCTTGAGCTCAAATGGCTGCACTTTAGCCTCCTCCGGCCAGTCTTTGCGGAAGTCTTCAATCATGGGTATAATCTTGTTGTGGATCTTTGCAATGCGATCATCGAATTTGAGACTCATGACACTGGTGCCGTCGAAAGCGAGGCAGTCGAACATGAGATAGGTCAAACCAGAAGTACCGTCTTTGAAGCGCTGGAGGACGAGCTCGCCGTCAACGAGGGTATTTCTGTTGAATTGACCCACGATATAGCGCTTCGGAGCGCGGGGATCTGGGTTCTGTATTGGGATGTGAAGGTAGCCGGGTTCGACATGGTAGTACTCATTTTTGCGATCGATGAAGAACTGCGCTTCGCGGCCGTCGGATAGTTGTGTGAGGTATAATAGCAGACGAATACCATCCGTCTTCTCCGCGAGGAAGTAGTCGCGTTCCTCAAGTTCTCTGAGATGTTTGCGCGCGAACGACACGGGCTGCGCGCCTGGGAAGCTCTTGACTGAACGGTCAAGCAGGTCGGCCACTGATTCCTTCAGGAACTCGGCGTGGTGGTGATCCGTTATCTTGATCAGGTGCGGTACCTGGTCAAGCGACGGCGTCGCCATGGCCGCGGTCGATATAAATGGTGTCTGGCTACTGCATGGGTGCGGGTATTTGTATGCTGTTGTCAGTTGCTTGTCTGATTGCACCGTTGCTGGGAAGTGCTGCTTGGCAGCAGTCGAGGGGCAGGGTCACCAGGAACACTTCATGTGAAAGTCTCCTTTCTTTCTTCCTTTCACCAGACCTGCATGTTCTTTCAGCTCACCAGACAATTGTTATGGTCGAGAACGCCTTCTGCTGCGCTGCTATCACCGCTCGACTCAGCAGCTGAACAGAACGGCCTTCGGCACGACTCGCTTCGTGATCTGCACGATTCTCCGCTGTCAATACCAGCCTATACCAAGCTGTCAAGAGTTGGCAGGCTACACAGCATAGCACTGTGGAGCATTCAAATCGTCGTCGGACCAACAAAGATCGAAGAACCATGTCTACCTCTCTGCATCGCGAAAATTTGGACGCATGTCCGGAGACATTTGCGCCGTTGAGCTCACTTCGCGGGTAAAAACCACATGCAGCCGCGTGAGGAGTAATGCACACCGGCACTGTACGAGCAAAGCTGAATGGTCTCTTCCTTTGCGGTCGGGCTGATTTGCAATGCCTTCTGATGACGTGGAAGTACTGATAGCAGATCAGAGACTTTTATGTATTGACATGGCGCGCAAAAGTATACCCTACAGGCTAGGTCTGGTCTCACAATGCTTTTCTTCGCGCTTCTTACACTAGCTTCTTTCGTGGCTCCGAAGCCTACACGATACAATGCGAAGCCCTATCACCATTTCCTGCAGACTAGACAGGAGTATGGCACACAAAGCAACAATGCCTCTGCGACCGAGATTGATCTTGGGTATTCGATCTACAGAGGCATATCAAATACCACTTCAGGGCTGAACATTTACAAAGGGTTGGTCACAAAGTAATTTGCCAGTGAAGTCGCTGAGGAAAGTCCAGCATTCGATTCGCAGAAGCTCCAACTGGCAAATTACGATGGCAGGCTCCACGGGCTCCGGTCCTCAATCGCAGTGCAGTCATAGATGCCTCGGAATATGCCTCCATTTGTCCTCAGCAATCTGCCGCGACTGCCACAATAAGGCCATCGAATCAGACCGGTGCTTCCGAAGACTGCTTATACTTGAATGTCTGGAGTCCCAACAATGCTACCGGTCCGATGCCCGTGTTTGTTTGGATTCATGGCGGCGGCTACTGCGCTGGGAGTAGTATTGCTGATCCTTCAGAAACGATCAACACGAGTGGTAACAGCTTTGTGGCTGTCTCCATTCAATATCGACTGGGCGCATTCGGCTTCCTTTCCTCAGATGAAGTTTATCGGAAAGGAGTGGTCAATGCTGGATTACTGGACCAGCAGCTCGCTTTGCAATGGGTCCAGCAGTATATTCATCTTTTCAACGGCGATCCGACGCAAGTGACAATAGGAGGCGTATCTGCGGGTGGTGGGTCTGTCATGCTTCAAGGTATGGCTTACGGTGGCTCGCAAGGAACCCAGCTATTTAGACAGAGCTTCGCTGCCAGTCCATATTTGCCCATGCAGTACGGATATAGCCACTGGATACCGACTCAGTCTTACTATGCTCTCGCATCTGCAGTCGATTGCGACACTATGAAGCCGTACGGAGCCAATGGCTCTCAGCAAATCTTCGAATGTCTACTGGACGTGCCCTCGGACACACTGATCAATGCCAGCGCCACCATCTCTCAATCTGGCACATATGTGACTTGGGCTTTCTTGCCTGTTACAGATGGCTCGCTCGTTGAAGATCTGCCAAGTCGACAGCTTGGACGTACGAAAGTGAATGGAGTCAACGCCCTGGTCGGCAACAATGCCAATGAAGGCACCTCATTCACACCTTCTATCATCGAGACCGAGGACGATCTTGTCGCTTGGCTTCATACGACGTTTCCTCTCTTCGACGAAAACGACATCGCAAAGGTCTTATATTACTATCCGACCACAAATGCTTCGACGAATCCTGAAGCTCCTCTTTTTGCAACGAGTGGTGATGATGGAGCAACAGCACTCAACCAGAGCTCGGTAGCGACCGGCCAACAGCAACGTGCTGATAACATCTACGCGGAGACCACATTCGTGTGCCCGGCCTACTGGCTAGCAGAAGCGTATTTAGGCAGCGCACTAGGTGGTAAAGCATTTAAATACCAATTCTCCGTGCCGCCAGGGTTACATGGAACTGATTCCCTTGCCTACTTCCCGGACCCGGGAATTAACTGGTATACCTCAGACCTTACAGAAGCTTTCCAGAAGCTGTTAGGGAACTTCATCGTTGCGGGCAATCCATCCATCTCCAACGAAGTCGCCAATGGGATCGAGTTCACCGCTCTCGCAAATCTCACGGTCGATAATATCTCAATAAATGCTGCCAGTAACTGGCCGCCGTACACTATGGCAGAACCATTTCAGATCGATCTGAACACGACTTGTGGAAGCGGTAGAATTTCGTACGAGGATATTCCTGGTGTATATTTTTGTAGTGGCCCAGGAACATTCAATGACTTTCGACTTGTCAATGCTTATACTTGGGAAGGTGGACGTGGAACGAGGTGTGATTTTTGGAGGGCGATGGGGGAGCTTGTTCCCGAATGAATGTGTTCCGTTCATAAGCTTGTATCAAGGAAAAGAAGAAGTGGTGAATGATTTGACGCTGACTTTCTCGCTTATTATTAGTCAACGCAAAGGCTCTTGGTCTAGGGTCGGGCAGTGTAAAGCAGGGTGGAAGTCGCCGCATTCGCATACTTGCCCAACGTGGCAACCACTTCATTGCTTCGCCTCGTGCCAAGGTGATCGGCGACAGCTTCAAATCTATTTGCGGCACAAGATGAAGGAGTTCATGTTCCTTGAAGTGGCCATGTCATGTAAGTTCCAGATGGCATTAAAACAGCGGGTGAAAGACCTACGTGAGGATCGTGTTGGCGTCCACCAGAAATGGCAACGACAATCGGGAAGCAACCACTTCCGTCTTACGAGGATGTGACAACGACAGTAGCGATGCAAGGCCCTCCGTCTTACGAGGACGCAGACTCACCAAAACCATCAAAATTGCATGTGAGGATCCTGGAGAAGACTGTTGAGACCTTGGAAGGTAATCCATTCCTGGAGATCCGCCGAGAGACACCTATGATTTCCAAACAGCAGCCAGTTGTGACGCTTATTAATGTCCATATCGGCGCATCCTGGAGTACAATTGAATATCATGGAAACTCGAAAGGCGCTCACATTAATGTCAATACCGAGGCCGGTGAAGTCGTTCTGAACAGGTGCGGCAAAATCAACATCTCCTACGAACTCAATTCGAATGTCCAGCCTGGAGCAACATTTTCCTGGAGGCTGCAGGATGCAACTCATCTATACTTGGAGAGAGTTGGCCAGAAGACTATGGTCGCGAGGGTAGATGATGGTCAACTGACAGTCCTCGATGGAGACCTGAGCAAGGAGGCGTGGGAAGAAATCGTGGCAACGGGTATCGCTCTGGTGGAACTTTGCCGAGCGAGGAAGTCTGGGAAAGGAGTCTTCTTTGGATACACTGCAGCGGAGGCCGTTGCGTTTGCTTTGACCGCTGTATCGTTCTTCTTCTAAGGCGGTCGTGGGGGATGTGATGTGTAAAGAAAGGACGACTGTTCGTGAGCCAGGTTCCAGAAAAACCTCTGGCCTTAGGCAGAAAATGTGGTCATAGCTCTAAATTAAGGTTTGCGAACCTCACTTCGTGACTTGCTTCAACAGACAACCTTCTTCTTTTCGTCTACATAAACTTCCATCGTCGCATCAACACGACCTGGATGTTCGACAGCAGCGCATTTGCACATATCTTGTCAGCTCGCAGTGGCAGAGAGCGGCTTCCTCAGGTTAAAAGCCAATGGTGTCAGCGCGATCAAGGTCTCCTGCCCAGAGGTTGTGCGGTGTCCCCCAGGCAGTTCTTGGTGCACGCGTCTGTATCGACTTCATCCTCCGTCGGCGGCGCGTCAAGACCACAAACGACGGAATCCACGAGAACCCCAAGACGACACCCAGAAGCGGCTCGGTCGTCGACAACAGCGTTGCAGCACATTTTGTCAGCTCGCAGTGGCAGAGAGCGGCTTCCTCAGGTTACAAGCCAATGGTGTCGGCGCGATCAAGGTCTCCCGCCCAGAGGTTGCGCGGTGGCCCCCAGGCAGTTCTTAGTGTACGCGCGTCTGTACCGAGTCCGCGCGCCATCGCGGAACTGCACCTTCGTGCTTTGTCGTGGCAGAGAGCGGCTTCTTCAGGTCCAAAGCCAATGGTGTCGGCGCGGTCAAGGCCTCCAGCCCAGAGGAAGTGCGGTGGCCCCCAGGCAAACAAATGGTCAAGGAAGCGATGGTGTATTTCTGGCAAGACGACACCCGCTGAAGACAACATCTCTCGCGCGAGGCGAGGCTCAGGTTGTATCATTTCTTTGCGTCTCTCCCTCCCCAGTCGCCTAACATATAGCCATTCCCTCATGACATATTTCCTATGTATCTCTTCTTTCTTTTTGCCCCCATCAGTCGGTCGGCGCTGCTGGGCGGCTGGAGGTGGCTAAAACTTCCGATGAATCGGTCATCGTCGAGTCGCGCGCGACCTCACCAATTCAGTATCGTGTGCTTTCAAGCCGTACAAGAGTTACTGGATCGCAGATGAGACGGCTCTCTGCTGCGTTGGTGACACTGCTCTCTGTTTCGACACATGGCAGACTCAGGCATCTTTTTCGGGCGACACGCTACGACAGACAGCTGGTAGTTATCGAATGATCCTGTAGCACACGGAGCAACGAAGTTCGGCATGAGGCCCAGACAGCAACGCGTTCGTTACAAGCAGCGTGAATGTGAAAGCCTTGGCGGTTGCCAAGCAACGCAAAACTCACCTCGCGGCTGCCGTTTAAAACGGGCCGTCACACACACAACCGCGACACACACCGACATCGCCAACGCACCCGTTCATCCTTTGCCACGAACATCGGCCGCAAGTGCAATTGCGACATTGCTGTATTCCAACGCACTCCTGCATCGACAGCGCCCACAATTAGCGCAATTGTTGCTCGTCACAAGCGCTGTGCAGCAAAATGCAGTCGCAACGCCCCGGCACACGCGAAGAGTCTTCGTTCGACCTTTTCCTCCTCCTCGACATCGAGAAGCACTACACAGACGCGATTGAGACGAGTTCAAGATAGCTCACTGCACAAGAACTGGCGCTCGAGCTCTCCGATGGAGCCATGGTAGCTATTGCTCTTCACGGGCGCTGAAATAAAATGGAAGACTTTGAAGCGAGTGCCTATTTGGCTTACCCATTTCACCCAGCAATTGATAAGCTGAACCTGCGGAAGGAAATGCAGACTCAGCAAAAATGATCCGGCTCTTGGAAGCAACAGTGTGAGCTCCACGATAGCTCACTACAGGACATAACGGCGCTCGAGCTCCTCGCAGAAGCCATGGTAGCTATCGCCCTTTGCGGGCGGGGAAACACAACACAAAATTTTGAAGCGAATGCCTAGTAAAAAAACCTGCTTTCCCAAGCAATTGACAAGCCGAGCCCGTGGAAGAAAATTAGGACTCTGCAGGAATGAGACGGTCGATGGAAGCACTTGAACGGTGTGAGCCTGGTGATAACTCACGGTATTGGAAATGGCGCTCCGAGATCTTGTAGAAGCTATGGAAGCCATAGCTCTTTGCGAGGCCGAAATACAATGGGGAGTGTTTAAAACGAATCTCCCGCTTGTAAGCATCCCTGTTTCCTGGCAAGTCGAAGGACTACGTCGTAGAGCAAGATCCAGACTCAGCAAGCATCAGTTGATCGATGGAAGCAAATGAGTGAGCCTGGTGATAGATCACTGTTTTGTGATGGTCCTCCGAGATATTGTAAGAGCTACGGCACCCATAGACTTTTTGCTGATGTATCAGACTATGCAAGGCCATTTCATCTGTCGGAAGAGCAAAAAGACGCGAGAACAAGAATCATCTCAACCCATAGATATGACTTTCGACAATTTTGTAGAAGCTATGGCGACCATAGGCCTCTGCGAGTGCCAAATGACAATGGAGATCTTTGAAGCAATGAAAGTTTTCCAAACTACCGAGCGTCAGGTGTACGAGCGAGAACGGCGAATCCGCTCACTATACCAAGTGTTGGCGCTCGGAGATCCTACAATTGCCATGTTGATGAGAGCCTTTTGCGGACCAATCAAGTAACGACGGGGACCTGAAATCAGTGCATAGGAGAGAAGTTTCATTCATCATAGGTAGGTGACCTTCCAACTACTCACAGGTAGACAGGTCTTTCCTCCACTCTATTTTCAACGCCAACGCTAAAATCCCAATCAGCCAAAGTATAGTTTACTTCAACCCCTCTCCCGTCTAACAACACTCTTACTCCCCACCGGCGGCCTCTTCTCCCCAAAATTATGCAATCTCTCACCGACCAAATAAACCTCATCTCGAATCCTCGCCCTCCACCTCCCAGTGGCTTTCATGACCTCACTACTCCCCAACACCAAGAGTATCCAACCCGCAGTAATAGGATACGAGTATCGATTGATCATGATGACCATTGTCTCGGAAAGTTTGATGCTGGCCCAAGTCAAGAAATTGAGTAAGGCGTTGGCGAGGCCCAGGGGTGCTGTAAGGAGGGTTATGGAGAGGAGGGTGATTGGCAAGATGAAGAAGCGTGTTGCTAGTCGAGCGTCGGGGTTTAGGTAGCCGTCGGCGGTGATGCGGCGGACGGCTTCTGCTGCGCGGGATGTGGGTGTGCTTGTTATGGCGCGTAAAGCTATTCTCAAGTAAAGGAAGCCTAGGGCGTAATCGGAGAATATGTGGACGGCGTGGTCGGCAAGCGTTGGTGAGAGCTGTTCCAGGGACTCGGTCTGGTTGCCTTTGGTTGCAAACGCGGTGATGGTGGTGTTTAGGAAGTTCGTGGTAGTGCTGTTGTTACCATTGGCGGCAGCCTCCTTGAGGGCGGGCGCCAGATTCGTTACCAGATATGTGTGGAGTGGGAGAATGAAGTAGAACTGGAGTAGAAGCGCGAATACCAGCGGCATCATGGCCAGGAAACCATAGACGTAGACACATTTGGCAGCTTGCAGTGTGTACTTCTTGGCTGCATCTGTCCAGACCTTGAGGTTCATGTCGGCTTTCTCACGCAGAGATCTCGCCGTCGAGCCACCATGAAGGATGATGTATAGCAGACTGCCGAAGAAGTAGGCGCCGATCGAGTATGGGTAGATATCGTTAACCATGACGTGCTGCGGCAGGACGAAAGAGAGCACCATGCGTCCGAAGCATAGTGGTAGAAGCGTAACACAAAGTCCAGTCATGGCGGAGAACATCCACAAGCATACCATGAATAGCGTGACTCTCAGTCGGAAAAAAGGCGGCACGTAGACAGTGGAGAAGTGCTCACTTTTCTTGCCTTCTTTGTCCGCGATGAAGACGTTGCCATCCTCGACGTGAAGTGTCGCTTCGCCTGGCTTCGGTGGCCGATACTGGTCGTTGCATGGTGTGAGGACGTACTTGCCATCACGCTTGAAGTATACCTCCGGTACGTCCTTGCTATCGACAAGCTGATAGTTCGCTGCGTCATCGACATTCGCCTTTCTGAAAAGTAAGAAACTCGTCCAAGTCTTGCGCACGTGGCGACCTTCCTCATCCTTGCGACGGTCATCAAACATGAAGTGCGACAGCCGAAGGAATCTTGCGCAGCGCCGTAGCCACCAAGAGTACATGGCATTGACAGCAGTACTTGGTTTGAGGTACTGGAAGAGGACCGGTGTCATGAATGCAAAGACCAGCAGGTCGAACGGAAACTCCAGGAAAGGCTCTGTCGATATCAGATGGATCGGAAAGATGCCACTAAAGACCTTGCCGATGCTCCAGATCACGCCTCCGAGGCACAAGATCACCAGGGCTCCGTAGACCAGTGCGGAGAACGCGATCTTCCGAAGCTGTGTAGTGACGTTGCGTTCCAGCACGTCCCGGACCGGATGGAAAGTTGGGTCATCTGGGTCGCGGATGAACCACAATACACCTTTGCGCAGGATTTTTCGGCACATGCCCACGAAGAGCGCAAAGTGGAACATGTAGCAAGTGCCAATAAACCAGTGAACGAAGCAGAATGTGTACGGAGCTCTCATCGCGAATGCCCAGCGAGATGCTACAGATGCACTTTGGAACAGTGGTAGGAAGGCTATGTCCAGGAGTAGGCCGCAGTAGAGCGGAAACACGAGCATCTCGATGCTGATGATCAAGATGACCTTCAGTACACCACCAGCCTGTCGGAGGCTGTCGCGGACGAGTTTCTCGGTCTTCTGGCCGGTCTGAGATCTGGTAAAGTTCTTGTCGATAGCAACATACACTGCTGCGATGGCGGCAAGAGCCACGTAGCCTGTCAGCACGGCCCAGCTGCGATCGGTCGTCGACCAGTAGACAAGAGTTGGGTCCAGAGGCTTAGATTCGGTCAATGGGAATGTTAATGAGCCATAACGTAGACCTCTTAGAGCAGAAAATAATGGTGCCACATGTTGTTGGAGGGTCTCGAACCCGGCGAGCGCCTGAGCAGGAACTCGCGAGATTGTGGAGAGCGCATCGATCAGGCGCTTCCATGCCAGGGATGTCGATCCAGCGGAGATGGTCTCGACAACGGTCGTAATACCGCCTCTCACGAAAGCAAGCACTGCATCGACCTCATGCTTCAGCGTCATGAGAGAAGCATGAGAGTGAGCGGAAGCCCCCAGCAATGCAGCATTCCAGCCAAAGTCTTCCACGGGCTCATTCCCAGACATGACGAGATTCTGTAGACGATGTCCTGCTGAAGCCGCGGTCGACGAGGCCACGTCGGATATCCATTTGGTGAAGCTGTGATCCGGAAGATTTGGCATCCAATTCTGCATCAACGCAACCACCCAATCGGTGAAGAGGGCTGCAACCACGGTACTCCAGCCAAATACCAGCAGTGCCAGGTCGACTATGATGTCAGTCACAAAAGACAGGATCTGCAGTGGTGTCTTGACGAGAAACTCGATCGGTGACCCAAGGAAAGACAGCACGATCTTGCCGCCGATGTATGGCATGCCAACTGCTCCGTAGACAGTGCCGCAGACTAAGATTGCGCAGAAACAGGAAGTCTGGAAAAGGCCAATGATCGGACCTTGAAATCCAATCAACTCGAAGATGCCTTCCAAGTC
Source organism: Pseudocercospora cruenta (assembly GCA_013365205.1). NCBI lineage: Eukaryota > Fungi > Ascomycota > Dothideomycetes > Mycosphaerellales > Mycosphaerellaceae > Pseudocercospora > Pseudocercospora cruenta. The sequence continues at coordinate 466,943 of JAASFE010006214.1, forward strand.
CTCGGCATCTTCGACGGCTTCAGCATCCAGCCCGGCTTGCTGTGCAGCTGCAAGGACTTCAGGGTCGTTCTCAGGAAGTGCATCGTCATTGGCATGAGCTGCAAGTAGTGGCTGGCCATCTTCAATGGGAACGAAAGGTGCCTCTGGGTCCTCATCATCATCGAGCCTCTCCTCTGCCGGCGCCGGTACTGGTTCCGGAGCTTGTGCCTGGATGTCACCCCAGAACCAGTCGGCCAGACGCTGCCACCGACTGGGAGGAGCATCGACGGGGACAGCATTGGCGGCCGCCGGGGAGTCCGAATTTGAAACATCTCCCGCAACGTAATCCTCGTCCAAGTCTACCTCGTTGAGCTGCCTCTGCTCTTCGCGCTCTACGGCCTCATCGATTGCGGCTTCATCGACAAATGCGTTTGTCGAATCGAAGGAAGGACTTTCCACGTCGGCTTGATGTACCGTCTCCGCGTTCTCGGACCCTGAGTTGACATGAGTGTCTGGTCTGGCCGGTTGAGAGTCAAGAACATCGTCGTCCTCGTCATCGCCAGAGGGCGTGATCTCTAACAGTCGTCGCCGGAGTTCTTGAGTCGTCAAAGTTGGCCGCTTTTCGTTCTTATCCTCCTCTGTCGGCTCTGGAACTATTGCTCGGCCCTTGCCATTGCCAGTACGCTTGATGTTGATCTTGGCATCAGGACCAGCATTCGTGATCGGCATCTCATCGTTGTTGTCCTGGAAAATGTCTGTGTGGTCGATCACTGGCTCTTTCGCTTGTTCTTTGGCGGCATCTTGCGATTCTTGCTCGTCCGGACGAGGCACATTAAGCCAGCTCCCATCCGAAGAAGAAGGCACGCTGGCAAGACTGGGGCTTGCAGTCGATGGCTCCACCTTGGTGCTTCTTGGTGAAGAAGCAGCGGTTGAGTGCCGGCCATGAGCAGCCAGGACACCATCTGCTTCTTCAAGGACTCGCTGAATCTGCGCTGCCCGTGACGAACTGTCTCTGGTAGGCATCGGCGGTCGTCGCGAGGAGCTAGAGCTTTCAGCCGACGGTGAAGCAGCACGGTCGGCACCTTGAAGATTCCCACCATTCGGAATGGCTTCGGCTTCTTGATGCAAAGATGAGTTGAGTCCTTGCACCTGCGTTGACGAAGCGGAGGTGGTCGTTGAGTTTGGATTGGAATCAGGTCGTCCGCGATTACGCTTCCTGATCTCTACAATTAGGGCCTCCTCCCACTCCTCGCGCTGCGCTGTGGGCAACTCTTGCAGCTTCGAAACGATTTTCTCAGTTATCTCGTTGGCATCAACACCACTTTTCTCTGCAGCAAAAACCGACAACATGACCAATTCAGCTTTGCTTTTGAACAGCCTCCGACCATCATCATTGTCTCCAGCATCTCGCAAATCTTCCGTGGCAGAATCGATAAGGAAGTACAGCTTATCCCAGCCAATCCATCGAAGACCTTCCGATGATTGTTCAGCCGATTCTGTCCGGGTGCCTTCGTTCTCTTGCAGATCCAGTAATCTTTGACGTGCTTGCTCGAGCAGCTCAGCTTGCCTTTCCTGTCTCCGCCTCCGCCGCTGTAGTTGACGCTCTTGTCGCTCTAACGCTCGTTGCGCATTGTTGATATTATCGAGATTCACGAGTGGCTGTTGTTGAACGACCCATTCTCTAATGAGGAAGACAAGAATGAATCCGACAATCACCACGCATGTGATAAGCTGACCCTCGAAAATGTCTAGTATGATTCGATTGAGGTAGGAGCTGCTCGTGAGTTCGGAAATATACGTCCACGACGAGAGAATGGAAGGACTAGCGTGCGCACTGTACGTCGTAGTGTTATAAGAGTCCTGCTCGTCTGCCATCCCGGTTGCATTCTTGAGCGCAGATGTAAGTGCTTCACCAATCATGGCCATGGCATCTACCGGCTGTGCTGTCTTGGTGCCTCCAGTAGTCCTAAGACCAAAAGAAGAGCCTAGCAGCTGCTCAAATGTGGCATAAAGAGTATCCGGTATGGAGGAAGTGGCATTTTGAATGAGTTGCGACGCTTCATTCTGTGCTTGCTGTCCCAATATTGCCGCTTGGGTTTTGCTCAAGTACGCTTCTCTTGCCCAGCCCACATCGGCCATCCAGAACATCCACCTCCATGCCCATCGCACGAAATACGGCAGTAGAAGCAGCCATACGGCGCTGACGAGAAGTGCGCGACAAGCCCGAAGAGTCATGACGGCCACGTGCACGCATGCTCGGCGGAGGAAGACAGTCCATGGCAGAGTGGTGGGCATGTTCGCATCATACAGCTTGGTGAAGCGGAAGGGCGTCTTGCACAGCTCGCAGTGCTTCTTCTGCGAATGCGACAGCCACTCCATGAGGCATTCCTGGTGGACGAATTTGATGCTGCCGGAGCATTTGCATGGGTAGAAGAGAGGCTCTTCCGGCGTGGCTTCACTCCTGCATATGCGACATGTCTCGCCGCCATTCTGAGAATCTCCAGCAGTGCCTTTGGATGAAGCAGTATCTCGCCTCGTTGGTGGAGCGAATTCCGGATCATTCATGATGTCTTTCTCATCCATAGCAGATTCATGCTCGGCATCGTGGTGGCCAATCCGGCCGTCGATGGCAGGATCGAAGGCCCAGTCGCCATCTGTATCGTTCATGGTGGTGGAACGGATTGTCGGTGGTGAGAGGTGCCGAATCGGCAGGCGGTGATGTTCAGCTCATCGGAGCACGACGAATGCTCAACTCGTAGGTCGTCGAAGATTCAAGGCGGATGGAATGTGATTCAAGCGATCGAAGGTGGAAGTAGGTAGCTTTTGCAGAAGCGACACTCCGGTCACTATGAATTATGATTACCAGCTTGCTCACTGCCGCTCCGCCGGCACGACTGATGCCTTAATGGACGTTCAAGCTGCAAATGCACGCGGCTTGCGTTATGTCAATCAAAATTCAAGAAGTGCCTTATTGTATATCGCTAGGCTCTTTCTCTGCCCTAGGTGTTCTCTTTGGAGATGGTGACAGTGCAGCAGTGCATAACACTTGTGGAACTGTTTGCTTCGGAGCGGCGATGATCATGACACGCGTGGAATACGGTCACGTGCTGTCGGATGACGCAGGAACAAAGTAAATGAGCGGACGAGGGACATTTGATGTTAGCAGATGAACAAATACACCCAACAACGCAGCGTTCGTAGGACGGAGGTCAAGTGTGAGAGCAGGATGGCTCCCTTGTATTGCCATATATTCGATAGTGTTGTTCATGCCCCTAGCATCGAATGCTACAATATGACATTGTGAAAGCATTCTTAAACTGCATCACTTTCGGGGCCAAGCAAGACCGGAAGGGTTCTTCGTTCTTCGCCTCTGACTCGCGAAAGAGCTGTGGAGGAACGATATGAGAATTGAGTTTTCGGGACCTGAGTCGATGCAGGAACTTCTCCTTACGCAGTGCATGTAGTTCAGTGATGGCGAGTCGTGAAAAAGGCAATTGGGCATGGAAAATACCACAAACAGCTGCCATCGACGTTCACATGTGCTGAGAAATGACGACAGCCTGCGCCGAGCGGTTGTCAAAGCTTGCTTTCCAGAGCTCGCTTCCACACCACCAAGATGCACCACGAATCGACGTGACGAAACTCGCCC
>JAASFE010006214.1:480113-506958 GCA_013365205.1 Pseudocercospora cruenta
TTAAAGGAAGGAAGTACTAGTTATATATATATTGTTGTTTAGTAGAAGAAAAGTTAAGGTTAGAGTAAGAAAGTACAAGCTTATAAAGATAATAGTTAGCTTATTTAAGTCTATACTTAAGCTTGTAATAGGGTTTAATAAGCAAACCTATAGCAAACTATACTTTACTTTTACTTTTAAGTATATAAAGGAAAATATAGCTAATTAGTAATATAAGTTAAAGGAAAAGCTATATTACTACCTATTAAGAAGGTTCTATTTAGATACCGTAAAGCTATAAATAGAGTCACCTAGAAGGCATATAAAGGCTAAGGACAGAATATAAAGGCTAAAGATAAGATAAAATAAAGCTAAAGAAGCTAGAATATAACTAATAAGTCTATATTACATGTTAAGAAGTACCTAAGGGGGAGTATTATAGATTGGTCAGCACTACTAAGTATTAAGGCCTCTTTTACATACTAATATAGGTAGCTTCTTCCATTTTAGTACTTAATCTTCATGCAATTCTATAGGCAATCAATCAATGTCTTGTTCTGCTCAGCTTAGTCATAACAGTTAATGACTAATGATCTGGGATGTGAGATTACCTAATCTCATTATACTCGACGTCAATCGAAGTCCGGAACTTTCTGTGAGGTGAGCAGTGGAGAGGGAAGAGGAAAGAAGGCGATTGTAGTGGTACAACGTCGGATTCCATTATCATACTACTAGGACTACATCTGTTCTCATTGCTGGTCGAGCTCGTCTGTGGTCGGGTATCATGTTCTATGCTAAGTCGTAGCGCCTGGGGTCGGTCATTCGTCGTGAAGTTCATGCTATGCCACCAAATACCATTCTATACCATTTCCTACAATTTCAGTTTTTGTTCGTGCTTGTGAACAATCTGGATCATCAAGACTGCGAGTGCAATCAAGAATCTACCAGCCGTAGTAGTTCCAGTTGACCCAGTTGTCGGCATAGTTGACTGGCCAAGAGTAGCCGTACTGGTTGTAGCCCCACCAGAGGTAGTTGTTGGTGAACTGGTTCCACTGGTTGAAGTAGCAGAGGTAACCGTTGTTCCAGCAGTAGTAGTATGCGTTAATGCCGTTGTTGTTCCAGGCATATCGGTTCCAGTAGGCATTGTTCCATCCCCATTGGCGCTCCTCAAGATCTCGCTTGCCGGAGCCGCCGACCAGGTTGAACAGTTCGCGGATTTGATCCTCAGTTGGCTTCTCCTCGCCGTTGGCATGTGTCGCAGCCTCTTGGGCCATGGCGTTGATGGCAGCAGCATCAACCTTGTTGGTGGAGCGCTGGACAATCTCAAAGCCCTTTGAAAGTTATCAGTGCCTATACTTGTCAAGCCCCGACTTCATTGTCAAAGTCATACCTCGTTTGGAGATGGCAATGGGCCAGCAACGGCGCTGGCGACCGAGAAGGCCGCGATAGAGGCGATGATGTTCTTGAACTGCATCTTGAATGTGATGTTTTCTTATGTGCTGGGAAGAAAGTGGAAGACTGATGAGGCTGGAGCTACTCTGCTTTGCTCTGGTCGAATTGTTGTTGTGCTGATGATCTGGTATCTGGTGGAGGAGATGGAGTTTCTTATACCTTCGTCGAGTCCATACCGTGCCTTCGGCCTTTGCGCATCGTCACTGCTGCGGAGCTACCGGACGTCAGTGATGTTCTTCTTCAGTATGTAAACTTTGTTGGTCCAAGGGCATGGCAAAGTCTGTGAGCCTTCGTCTTGGACGTTGACAGGCAACATGTCGATGAAGTCAATAAACTCTGCGTACCATCTGGCGACCGTGGCGGTCGATCGAATTTGGAAGTGCTTCGCCCCAATAGCCTGGACAGCCATACAGAAACGGCTTCCGAGTGGTTCTATGTCGATTCGATGCTTGGGCCTGAAGCTTAATTGTGCAGAGACCGTGAGGCTGGGCGCCGACCCGAGTCTGCCTTAGGGTAGACTTCGCTCTCGCACAGACGTGCGCTGACAGTACCCGACTTTTGCTGCCTTCGGAGTCTACACGAGGATGCAAGGGTACTTGCTGATCTGGTGTTGTGCATGAAGGCGGAAGTTAACGGCTTACCGTCTCTGTGGAAAGCGCTAAAACATTATTCGGACTCTTGGTGAAGGCTTCTGATGGCACATATTCACAAATGTAGGACGACAAGATACCGTGATGATTGTGTCGTTGATGGTTTCACCACGATGCGATGTGGCCAAGAAGACACAGTTACTCACAAATTCTTGATCCAAAGTCTAGCCATGACGTGCTTCCAAGCTTGCTGAATGTCTTGACAGGCAAGGGTATGCTCTCATCTCGGAAACCTTAAAGTCAGATATAGTACGGCGAGGATCGTCGTACAAACGTGGCAGCAGGCATCATACGGCTCGGATTGCTCCTTCACAGCAGGGAAGCCCCGTCTCCGGATCGGTCTTGGGCTACCGAATGGCTTCTATTGCTGCCGTTATGTTCCTGAAGGAAGGATACAATCAGGTTTTGGATCAATTCTTGACCACTTGTTTCCTTCAACGATGACCAGAATGGGAGGAAAGGAATGGCTGGAGCTTCCACGAGCAGCAAGCAATGTGGAGCTTGGTCTCTTCTTGTTTCAGCGCCATGACTGCGTGCCAATTCTTGAATGCTGGGCCTTTTGCCTAGTGGCGCAGTGGCGCAGTTCAGACGCCCTCCATCAATGTAGACGATGAAATTTCAGTGAGAGTCACCGCGCCATATCGACTTCACGTGCCAAGGCGGCGGCTTGTGCAAAACACCATGCTCACGGAGAAAGCAAAGTCTGTAGAGAATCTCGGCCGTAGCTGTAGCTGAAGACTGTATAATGGTGTCGTCATAAGTTCTTGAAGCTTCAGAACCAGGTCTCATGCTTTCAGAATGTGCTCGTGGCGACAGAATGCCCTGTCGGTGACTCGCCAAGCCACGGGTTCCGAGCCTTTTACGCCCTGTCTTTACACATCTGGTAGCCCAAGCTGTCTACTTCGAAAGGACCGAACGAGGGCTGACGGAATGGTCTCGCATCTTCTGAGCACATTCTTGGCAATCCTGGTACGCCTCAAATGCGAATGGCGAGTAAAGGACTACCAAAAGCTTGGCATAGGCCAAATCCAAGATCGTATGTGCTTTGCTACCAGGATTGCTTCCTCTGACGTTTCGACTGCATTGCTGAGACGGCTTCGGACTCCGCGCAAACATGCGGATCCCGCGCAGTTTTCCACCGCCTCCGCAAAGCCAAGCATATGCCAGCGAAGCCATAGGCCAGACGCATCGTTTCTCGGATCTCCCTCACAGCGAACTCTGTGACACCGATCAAAAAGACTACCACCTAGAGCTCTGGTGTCGCACCCGCTAAGCGGCTCTTCTTGCGGTCGCCAGTCGTTTCTCGGACAGCCCAACCATGAGATCGTATCCAGAGGCAGATGTGTCCATCACTGTCGGGTCCGTGGTCTGAGGCCTCGCGAGCACAAGGCAACCACGTTGCACACCGACCGTGCACTTGGCCGGCACTCTGCGGAGCATTCGCTCATCACGAGGTTGGTTGTCATCATGTCATGTCGTGTGTCTGCGGAAGATCGACTATGCCGAGCCTTGACCCTTGTATACTTCAAGGATTTCGCACTTCCCAATGAGGGCAAGTGACATGTCCTGAGGTATACGATCTCAGGTACAGCCGTCAGAGCGGCTGTGCTATCGTGCAATGCGACGCCGCGCGGTAGTGAACGGCTCAGCCCTGGAACATTGATCGTGCGTTCGCATGACCCGTATCGAACGCCGGTGACGACCTGGATTCTAAGCGTTGTTCCATCTTAGATGATCGTAATTGCTGTCTTCGCTGCCTCGGCATGAGTTCACAGCTGTCCGAGTGCTAAGTACCGAGCAGGGATGAGTTGATGTCCAGCTAAGGTTCGTGCCGCGCCCTGACAAGAGCTATATCTGGAGCAGCCTATGCAGCCTTTCCCTGTATCGTGCCGGTTGACGAGCTCGCATCGCAGGAAGTCCACCAAGCGGCAGCTTGCGGTCAGATACTCGGCCTGTTTTCACGTGTGGTCCTGGCAAAGTCTGCTTTCCTTAGCGTACTCTGCTTTCCTTAGCAAGCTCGCCAAGGGCTCACAGTGTCCTAATCGGGCGGTTGAAGTGTGAAAAATAGGCATTCTCGGCGTCAGGCCAAGCTCTTGAACGACGGATAAGGGCACATTGCCCAGCCGTGCCTCTCTAATGCTTCCGTCCTCTCCATTATCATTGCTCAGCGGCTTTCTCTGTGCTAGTCGCACATCATATCAAGTCTCGTAATCCATCATTGGCCTTGGAGTCGCAACCATTCCTCAGTCGGCCCCGCTTCGTACCATCAGACTCAGCTCGTATCACTCGCGCTTCTGCGAACTGCTGCGAACCAATACAAGCCTGGACAAGTCCATGGGATCCTGATCCGGCTTACTTACTTCGCTTGCTATCCACACACCGTCTCTTGTGGTGCGGCTACGACTGGTTGACCCGCCTTGCTGCGAAGTAGTCAGGCACAATATCTCTCCACAACCTTTACAACAGTCGAGAAAATCCTGTAGCAGCTTCGCCGTTCCGGAGATTTTCAGCTGTGTCGCATACAACTTCCAAAGGCTCAGTTGGAGATCTCTTGCCAAGCCAGTTCAACCCTCGGGCGAGTGCAATTACCTTTTCCAGCAACACCATCGGTATCCGGCCCCAAACCATCCCCAACACGGCGTCCGTGGGGATCGAATGCAGCAGCAGCCTCCATGCCTGCATCACTTTCAACACTGATTGAGTCCTTCCCTCAACAGCACAGCTCGGCCTCTAAGACACCCAATCTCAGCATCGATTCGAACCTTAGCCAGGACAACAGCGGAAGCGAGCATCGCCGAACTCGCAGTCATCACCGGAGAACGCACGCTGTACAGCTTTCGTGGTCCGACGTCGAGCACCTGGAATTGCGACCAAGGAAGAGAGCTCATCGACAGTTTCTTGGCCAAGCTGCTCTGCCGCCTTTCCAATTCCCGAATCTCTATACAGGTTCACGCGACAGCTCGCCAGCCTGCAGTGCTCATTCCAGGTCATCTAGCGATTGCTCCACGGCCAGCTTTGACAGCATCTCCAGCGTTGACAGTGTAGAGACTACCATCACTGAGCCGGATTGTGAGCCTATCCAGGAGTATCGTATCAAGACCGAAGGCGACAACAAGCACGACTCCTTCCTTGCAGAGTCTCCAAGCGAGCTGTACCCAACGCATTTGAGGAAGATCTCGGTCGAACAGATCGACCTGATTGAAGACCTTGCATACCAAATCGAACTTTTCAAAGTAGACGAAAGCTCGCAGACCAGACCGATCATCGTCATCTCGTAGCAGGTCAACTGTCGACTCAGTACCAATGTTCTCTTGGTTCAGACGGCGCCGCTCAACCAACACGCTAGGTATACGGAGATCGAGTCCCAACTTGAATACCGCATCGCGCAGCACCAAAGGTCACAGCAGAAACTTAAGCGCAGAGACTACTGCCAGCGATTTCAGTACCTGGTCTCAAAGTACAACTGCGTCGGACGTCTCGCGGGGTACCGTGGAAACAACGATAAGCGCCGGATACGTGTGTCAATCGCGACGAACGGCATCTCGGAATAGCAAGTCCAGCAAGTCCAGCTCTAGAGCTTCATCACCAGAAGCTCAAGAAAGACCTGAACCGCCTTTGAGATCGGACACCAGTCTTAGTGCCAGATCATTTCGAGTCGTCACTCGCACACCACTGCGCAAAAAGAGAAGTAGTGTTTGGTTCGACATCCTGACTGGTCCTTCCTCGCCTTCGACTCCTAGTCCGACATCGTCGGCATTCCAAGGAAGAGATCCACTTTGTCCGATCTGAGGTATACGTGGACACCGACAACCTGGATTCCTCAGGGCCGGTTTCAGGAGGCCATCCAGCCTTCACATTAGAACACGGCTGTCGGCTTCCAGCACTGTCGCCTTCAGCATTACATCTTCCAACCCCTCCACCTCCCATACCGACTTCGACTCGTGGTGTCTCATCGCCGCACCGGTACGGCACAGAGTGCTGTACTTGGCATAAATTCGTTGAGCCAAAGGCCAATCGGCACAATGTGCTGTCACTTCCGAGTCATCTATGCAATCTGCGGCCACAGTACCTTCTCAAAGTCGGCCATAATGCAGTGCAACCAGGCTCGACTGGAGATCGACCAGTGCAGCACACAAGAAACGGTTCCGACAGCTCCATCTCGTCCGCAAGCTTCAGCTCCTCGGAGCCCGAGGCCAACATGCGAGATCTTTGCCCATCCGTATCGAACATTGAGATTGGAATTTCTGTGTCCCTCCTGCGAACATCAGCGAGAATCGTTGCTGTGTGACATCGCTGAGTTCCAAATGGCTCAATGGGATGACTGTATGTGGAAGGCCAATTATGGGATGAAGGACTACCTTGCCAAAGAAGCAAGAGAGTCGTTCTTTCAACAAGAAATTGATGCTTTGCTAACGCAATTGAAGGAAGCGCACGGGAGGTTGGCTGTGCTGGAAGGATTGTCGACAGACAAACCTCCTTGGGTGAAGGAAGAGGAGAAGACGGATGATGACACTGTTGCTCTGAAGCTGCAAGTGCCTTCTGCTTCTGCTACCTCCTCTCATAGGAAGTCAGATTCCATTGAGAGGAAGGATAGCTTCATGAGTTTAACGGAGTCGAAGCCGTTAGGATGGGAATGATGATTGATGGATTCATGACTTAAGATTGATGCAGCTTCGGACGACTCTCATTGTAATCCCTACTGGCGTTCGAGGTTCGGGAAATGGTAGAACTGGCTATGGGTAGCCTGGTGGTGTTGAGCAGGTCTCGCGTCGGCTGACGCTCGAGCGTGTGTGGGAATCCTGTAGGACTATTAGCTTATCTCGTATCTCATACCTTATACCTCACATGTTGTCCTAAACACACTATCGCACGCATCTAAGATGCAGTTCATCTGCCGATGTTCAGATAGATGCTAATAATAAGGCGAAGGGACAAGGAGGTAAGTGAAGAATTATTGGTGAAGTCGCGTCGCGCGAAGCGAGGGTCCGTGCCCACAAGTACGTCACCACATCTTGCAACTCTCCGTCCAAGGTTCCTGACATCAACTCGATCACGAGTAGATGAGACCACAAGTCCGTTCGCTACAGATACTGCGGCATCTGAAAATGTCTGCAGCAGGTCCAAAGATCCGCCGCATTGGCGCTCTCGATCCATCAGAAGCGAAATGGACGGAGCTCCGCAAGATCGAATGGACTGATCAAGATGGCAAGGATCGAGTTTGGGAGGCGGCAGCAAGGAAGACAAGAGGTAAAGGTGGCGTGGATGCGGTAGCGATCGCACCCATTCTTCGTCATCCATCGCGACCACCACAGACGATGGTCATTCTCCAATACCGACCACCGGTCGAGGCATTCTGTGTCGAGTTTCCCGCAGGTCTGATTGACGAGGGCGAGACGCCTGAACAAGCTGCCGTTCGCGAGCTGAAAGAGGAGACTGGTTACGAGGGCAAGGTCTGTGACCTCAGTCCTGTTCTTCCGAACCAGCCTGCTTTGACGAATGCTAATATGCAGGTAGGTCCTTGATTGTAGTCCAACCATTGTCTCGGATCCAGGATTGACGAATGCGAATATGCAGGTACGCCAAAACAATGCTGGGAGATTCTAATACTGAAGCTGACTTGGCCAGATTGCCACCATCGAGGTTGAGCTAAAGGAAGGCGACAAGGAGCCGGAGCAGCATTTGGATGAAGGCGAGCACATCGAGCGTATTCTTGTTCCTCTTGACGAGCTTTACGATAAGTTGCAAGGTATGTTATCGATCCCATCTTCCTAAAATTGAGGTTGCCAACCATCGCAGCGATGTCCAAGGATCAAGGCAAGATCGTGGATGCCAGGTAAGTATTGCAGATTCATCTCTTGACATATTTCTTTCGCTGACTTATGCAAAGGCTCTTCCATTGGGCTGCAGGACTGCACTGGGCTCGCCGACTTGGTCTCAAGGGCTGACATTACTCATGATAGAATGGGCAGCACTCGGTTACATCACTGATCAGTACGTCGCCTTTTGGGCAGGTGGATTTCACTACGGTCGCATCTACGCCCCGTTATAGAGCTGTACTCGGGAGACTTCTCGCTGTTTCGGTGCGGTGCATTGATGACTCCGAGGAGGAACCTAGAAGAAAGATATATCAGCCAAGATGTGCTTCAAAGGCACATTTTGAGCACTGCAAGACTTCGTGGAAACGCCGACTAGCTGTCTTATTCCATGTCTAACAACTCATGACTTCAAACAGAAGCTCTTCACTGACTCTAGGAGAAAGAATCGTAGGACTGACGGGGGAGCTACTCTTCCCTGATGGCAATGTCACGGAGGAGCATAGAACCTGCAAGAAGTGTTGCGAGCGTGATTGCTCTGGGGACACAAAAGACAGATTGCTGGCATGTTCTGGCATTGTGCACGACGGAGTTAAAGGCCTTGCTGTGCCTCCACAGCCTCGTCTGAGACGAGCCAAGCCATGGCCAAGCACAGGGTTCGCGTCGTTGGTCCCTTTCTCTTTCTCGGCCTATCTCTTTTTGCTGGCGTGACGTACGCTGCTGGCAACTTACGGTATCAACCCATCTTTGGTGTCTCGAACGAGGCATCACCGAGCAGTTACGCCGTCCTCGACATCGTCGCATCTGTCATCACACTGTTTGCTTGTTGCTTCTGCACAGTGTGCTTCGGGTTTGAGGCTTTTGATGTGCGCGTATCGCTACCTGGACGCCTGCGCAATGCTCGACAGCAAATCCTGACCTATGGTCCTGGTATTGCAGTATCCGTATCAGCTTTACTGACCTTAGCCCGGCTTTATCACTGGAGGCATGGCTCGCAGTCTTTCCCGATGATCTCCGTTGACCCCGACATTGCTGGTCGAGGAGTTCTCGCGGCGTTCTATATCCCAGTCCTGAGCACCTGCGCCTCTTTGATCCTCGGCCACTTTCAGGGAATGGATGCCGGCACCAAAGAGCTAGGTATGGTTCTTATCTCGAATCTCTTCTGCCTCACTGTCAATATGTTGATCAAGGCGATCAAGGGCCCTTCCCTCCACTATCTGGAGGTAGCGACCGCGTGTACCTGTATGGATCTCACCAGCAGCGCACTCTCCATGACCCTTTCGAACAAAGGAGCACTTGCACACAGGCTCTATGTTTGCGTTTCTCTTGCGGTCCAGTCCACTGCGTTCTGCATTATGACTTACCATCTCATCAAGGTCACAGCAAAATGCCCTGAGACAGCTTGTGGATCATCAATACTCATATGCGATGCCACCAGATTTTGTCTCCTAGCAAACATATCTTTGCGAATATGCCTGTGGGCTTCCAGCGTCTGGCTTGTTTGGCGACTATCTCCACGTATGCATGATGCTGAACAAATGGCGGCAAAGAGGCAAGGAGCAAAGTGGTAGCTGGTACCCGCCACTGCTACTACCCAATATGCGCAATGGCTACCACTGGTCGTGATGGACATATGCAATCTTGAGCTGCTCGTCTCATACGCCAGACGCGCAAGCGAGGGGAATTGGTCGGACTGGGGCCAGATCCAATCGCTCTTACCTGCAATCATTGCTATGCTCTATTCCGGATGGATTGTGTCTCACAGCTTGTTGAAGATCGAGGCTGTAGCGTCAAATCTCTCTCTCGGTCCAACTCATGGCATGCAGAGATGGAGACTGTTCAGGATTCCACAAGTAATTTTGTGGCAGTTGCAGAACCTGAGTCCGGTCGATTACATTCGATTTCAGCCAGAACTTTGGGACGCCTCCGCAAGACAAGAGCGAACAGATCTTTCAGCATCTCCTTTAAACAACGTCATCAGGCATATGGGAAAGGAGTTAAGAGGCGCTGCACGAATGGGGGACTCTAAGCTTGTGACTGATCTCATCGATCAAGGCACTGACGTCGATTCGATGGATAAGGACGGCTGGACACCTCTAATGATCGCTGTTGCAAATGGCCACCAAGATGTCTGCCGAATACTGCTTGACAAGGGCGCGAGAGCGACATTGCATGGCGTGAACATCTTCGGAAGCTCGTCTCCCCCCTCACCAGTACACGTGGCGGTTCTTCACGAACGCTCGACGATCCTCGAACAGTTTGCCGCTCGAGATCATCATGTTCATGAACTGTGCTCCTCCATCCCACGCAACGCACTTTCAGGCGACTTGGATCCTGACTACGGCGAAGATGACGACCCAATATCTGCCCTTTGCTTGGCCGTTAAACGCGATTACACTGACGGTGTTCGAAGCTTGCTTGACCCAGATGCGCTGCTTATGATCGCCATGGAACGATGTGATCCCCATGTGGTCAGAGAGATTCTCGGGAAATTCTTCACAAAGGAGCGACTGCAAGGAAGTCCGCGCCAAGGCACCTGGCTTTACCAGAAACTCAGCGAGCTCTACATACAATCGTGGGACGACGACGACAAAGATCTCGAGAATGAAATCACAGGGAAAGACGAACCTAAGAAACCTCAGAGGTGGGCACAGATACTTAGACTGTTCGAACGAGCTGGCACGCCGATGCAAGCACGGGATGGCCAAGGTCGGACTTTATTGCACACCGCTGCAGATGAAGGATATTGGCCATGGATCAAACCACTGACACAACATCTCCCGGTTGACACTCGGGACAGTGATGGGCTGACAGCCTTGCATTATGCCGCCCGAGCATTCAACAAACGCTGCGTTGATATGCTCCTGAAACTTGGCGCAGCGGTCGACGCTCAGGACGCTACTGGCACCACGCCTCTCGGATACTTTCTATGGTCCTACGGCAGTGGCTATCGACTCCATACATGCCTTGAACCTATTTCACTTGTGCTGACCCTAGCTTCACGTCTCGAGGATTTCAACATCTCCAATGCGAGTGGCCAGCGGCCTCTGGACTTACTTTGGCAAGGCTTCGAAGAGACACCACCGATAACTTCCTTCGAATACAAGAGGACTTTTGCACGGTTTGAAAACTGCTGCCTACTTTACAATCTACTCTTGAACGCTGGCTCACCCCCGGCTTATTCTATCCCCGACGGACCACAAATTGCAGACGAAGATGCGGAATACGGATTCGACATCAAGGACCTGCGCTACAAACTTCGACCTTCCGGTAGTAGTGAATGGAACGTTGACGAGGACCGTCCTCTTCCGACTCTTATGCATAGCTTTCTGGATACACAAGCGACGCTGGACGAGCTTGAAGCTCGCAGGTAGGATGACCAGCGGGAGATGCGCGATTGGCCTCCAAGAACTACAAGAGAACACTTTGCCACAGTCCTAGACACCTCATGACGACTCGAAGTCCATTACTTCTAGCTGTCACTCGAAACTACTGTGTCAGTCTTTGAGACTCCGTCCAAGTGAGATGCGTTTTGTGCCTCCAATTCTTCGTTGATTTCCACGCCATCACTATCCCTTTCGGTCTCTGTCTTCGAGCGACGCCACGTCTCAACACACAAAGATCCTACCCAAATCCAGTACAAGCATGCAATCGTCAGAACCACTGCATTATAAATCTCAGAATCAGCCAGATGTTTCCATCCATCCCATCCACTCATTAGACGTCCACCCCACAACAAAAGTCGGTCCCTCTTGCAAGGCCAGACTCTGCGATCGACAAGATCCGAAGCCCCAGCGCAGCTACTAGGTAAGAATCCTGGAAGAACTGATCGAGATCCGAGAAATGGTACCCAGACATTCAGCCCGTCATAGACGAAGAAATTCATAAAGAACGTGATGACCTGTAAAGCGAACAACCAGCCCCATCTCGGATGATCTATGGCTCTTCGAAGGCTTTGGGTCCATGAGTCGCCATTCACAGCGGTTCTGTCGAATAATCCTGATGCCGGAGTTATGAATTCGAGGCTATACCACGCGGCGCCCATCCACCATAAGGTATTCTTCATCCACATGACATACTTGAATTGTGGTCCATACTCGGAAGTTTTGATGATGGATATTACGCCTCGGGTCCAGCTTGACATTGGGACCCAGCATAGAAGACTGTGGAGTATTCCATATATGTGTCTTTTGTGATTCATCTTGGTATTTTCCTTGAAGGTGAAAGATGAGTGCGGTGGTCGAGGTGCAGCACTTCTGAGAATTCTTGTGATCTCTGTCGATGCCTAAGTTGATGTAAAGCGGAGATGATAAGTTTTGCCTGCGATCCGAGAGCTTCCAAGCTCGTTCTATTGTGTGGTAAAGCGTGGAAAGCTTCCATATTATCAGCTGCTGACCTATCCGACACGAGTAATTTGGTAGTGTAGCGGCAGAAGTATACCTCAGACATCATGTTGAGACACCTATGCTTGTGAGTGCAATAGCTCCCACTACCCGTGCTCTTGTGCTTGCCTTCATCGCCAAGCCCATCCTATATTGATTTTCTGAAGCGTCACATCACCACGGATCGGGCATAAGACACGACACGACACCTTTGGCTTTGGGCCAACAGCGGCCCCTCACGACCACACTTGGCATGATCGTTGTCTCTCTTCAGGACCCCGATTCTTCTACGCGGTCTACCCAAGCCCCCGAAAGACTCTCAGGGCACTTCTCCGTTGTAGCACCTTGGGTATGCGAATGGTACCATAGCGTAAAGGCAAAAGCGCGAGCATGATCATTACTCGCTCTAGAGTGACACGGCTGAGTGCGAAGGTGAGGAGATCCAAAGGGTGCAACAAGATCTCGCAATCGCTCCGGAAAATTCTCCAAGTCTTTGAGGAGGGATCGCTGAGCGGATCGAAGTCTGCGTCTGATTGATCGTCGTAATCCATCTGGAAGATACCGAGGGCAACCTCTTGCGCATGCAAGTCCGTATCAGGAATTCGAGGTGCCGCGTTCTGAGCGGTCCTCGCCTTCTTAGCGGCCTTCGCCTCCTTAGCGGCCTTCCTCTTCTGAGCGAAACTCATCTTCTGGGTGGCCCTCGTTTCGGTGGTGCGCTCTGCTGATGGAGGGCGTTCTTTCGCTGATTCTTTCGCTGGTTCTTTCGTGGGATCATCATATATGTAGCCAGCTCCCAGCACATGAAGAACATTGGCATCCAAGGCATCCGCCCTGCAAACAAGTATGTCATGAGACTCGGCCGGTAATTTTGGCCACAATACAACGTCGCCGCAGCTCGTCGTTGGTGGTACACAGAGTATTCGCACATTCAAGTTGTGCGGACTAGATTTCAGTTGAAGATACGTCCTGTCTCCAAGAACGCTGTGAGCCGCCACGTTGCAAGCGTCGGCTATATGTGATGGCAGTCTGCAGCCACGGACTAGGCTCAGGTGCTTCTTGTGTCCCTTATACGACGACCCAACGGGCACTGGCAGCCTGACAGCACACTTACCACGGTCGATGTCCGAGCGAGTGACAATGTGATACCACAGATCCGGTACCGATATAGTCATGGCAGAGGCGCTGAAGTGGTGATGCCGGAAAGTAGAATTGCTTCTCCAGAAAACTTCAAGTTGATGGTGAAAGGTCGTATCAGAAGCGACGAAGGCATCATGAGTCTGCTCGGCTACAGCCATCGCATCTCGGAACTGGAATTGCCTGACCGGGCCACTTCCCAGTCGCTCGTAGGTTCCAAGAAGGTCAGTCATTACTTCTAACAGCGATTTGCCGTAATCTACCGGCAAGCTCTTCTGTAGGGCCACACTGGCCATCGATAATAGCCCGTATATCTTGTCACGAGGATCATGGCAGCCTCGGCCGCCATACGAGCGGACTAATTCGCTCATTGACAGGCTTCGAGAGCGTGGCATCGTTTGACCCCAATCGTCTATGAACCGAAGTACATGAGTCGCGATATCTTTAGCATTGCTGGAACCTGGAGGCTTCCCTGCCGGTATAAGGCGTCGAAATTGGGAACTCGTCAGCCGAGTTTTCCCACAAATGACGCTAACATTGGAAGCCAAAAGGCATTCCTGGACTACCCAAAGTCGATCAAAGTATGGTCGAGTAGCGACATGTCGTGCCAGAGAATATTCACCCAGCTTGTCTCGAAGTGGATCCAAGTCTATGTCGGGCAGGCCAATACATGCAGTGACAAGCTGTGCATTTGAGTAGATTAGGCCCATGAGCTTAATTTGAGCTGACTTCTCGGCGTGTGCATGCTGGTTGATGCAAATCGAATCTATCCAGAGATAATAAGTCCTGTAATGGCGATGTGTCTGCTTCAGTGCTTGAAAACAGTTCTCTCGTATCTCCAGCAAGATGCCATTAATCCTCACTTGCCTCGTTGGACTAGCTGGGCCCCAGGTGTAGGAGATAGCAACATAGGTTCTCACCACTGCATCGGCATCGCGTACGACCAGTTCGAATGATGGAATCTCTGCTTCTATGTCCAGAACTAGCAACAATCGAAGTTGTTTCGCCGCGTCCAAGAGCTGAGGTCGCGCATTGATATCGGAGCTGTCAGACCACACCGACAGAGGAAGAGATGTCATGTTCAACGATGAGCCGTGCTGTGGGTCGCATAAGATGCAATCGCTAAGCCTGTGATGTAGAGACGATGACTGAGAATGGACTTATTCTGCTTGAGCGGATGCCTGCGTTGGCATCTGGCGCTGCGCCTCTTTGCGCCACTGTCGCTTGTGGTTCGCAGGCCTTTCCGTCTGCTGATCCATTGCTGCCGTGGAGCCTCGAATGACCTCAAGTACTCAATTGGCGAGTCTTCCTAGTCTGGCATGCGAACAAGTGTGGTTCGGAGGAATATATGCAGGCCAGTCGCACCAAGTCAACTGCTCCACACAGAAGACTACGTACGTCAAGCCATAGGTCAATCGCATCTGGTTGGCTGTGTAGCTTACAATGTCTTCATACGCCTGTATGCAAGATTGGGACAAAAGTCAGACAGTAAAGTCCTGCCATTCAGCAGGTCATTGAGAGAAGGAGTGTGAGATGTACGACAAGGGTTCAATCCCATGGCAACGGTAGCGTCCGGCTAGTGCCGGAGACCCCTGTTGACATGTGATGCTGGAGATGAACCAAATATCCAACTCTCCCAGAAAAGAAACCTGCATATCAAACTGCCAACCAGGCTGTCAGAACTGCTGCACGAATTCGCGCCTATTGACTGGCTTGTTGCGATCGACATCTTCAAGTATACCGGCCCTAAGCGACGTCATACCGCTGAGGGACAAGAAGTGAAACGTAGCTGCCAAACTGGTCAACTTTCGCAAAAGTGAATCCGATTTCTCCTAATCGCAAACCGCAAAGAAGACTCTGTGTATCCTGCTGCCACCACTGAGGGAGTGGATGGCGGCTGAGCGAGGGCTGCCAATATGAGCTCGCTTTTGACCTCGAAACAAGCCGAAGAACTGTATGCGACAAGTGCCCGCTCGTGTTGTTGCATTCGCTGATGGAGCGCTGACAGCCACAAGGGCATTGTCGCCTACCTGATATCGACCGGCCATGCCGACGCAGCGCAGAGCGTACGCGATGCAGTAAATTTATCAGAAACCGAATTCGACGCCGGCACCGCAAAGCGATATGAGGGACTTATCGAAAAGAAATGGACGGGCCTGGTACGGCTGCAGAAGAAGATCATGGATCTAGAGACCAAGTGCCAGCAGCTCCAGCATGAGTTAGACAATGCGACACCTTCCAGCCTTGCAGCGCGAAAGAACCACGACCCTCAGACGTGGCTGCCACGAGCTCCGGCGCGTCACACATTACAGAGCCACCGAAGCCCAATTACGTGTGTCGCATTCCACCCACTGTTCTCCAGTTTGGCATCAGGCAGCGAAGATTGCACGATAAAGATATGGGACTATGAATTAGGCGAGCTGGAGCGGACGTTGAAGAGCCATACCAAAGCCGTGTTGGATGTCGACTTTGGTGGGCCGAGAGGTAATACTCTCCTCGCCAGCTGCAGTAGCGACCTGACCATAAAGTTGTGGGATCCTGCAGAAGAATACAAGAATATACGGACTCTGCCGGGTCACGACCACAGCGTGAGCTCGGTGCGGTTTATACCATCAGGTGCGGCAGGTGCACCACTCTCAGGCAACCTTTTGGCAAGTGCGAGTAGAGATAAGACGATACGAATCTGGGATGTCACGACAGGGTACTGCTTAAGAACACTGCGAGGGCACGGTGACTGGGTGAGGTCACTTGCGCCGACCATTGACGGACGCTGGCTGCTGTCCACATCCTCTGACCAGACAGCACGGATGTGGGATTTGTCGCAACCTGACTCGAATGCACAAAAGCAGACTTTTATCGCGCACGAGCACGTAGTTGAATGCTGCGCATTTGCTCCTCCTGCGGCATATCAGCATTTGGCGACATTGGCCGGACTGAAGAAACCGCCACCAGCCAGCAGTAGTGCTGAGTTCCTCGCGACCGGCGGTCGAGACAAACTTGTCAAGATACACACAGCAAACGGCGTATGCATTAAGACGCTTACCGGACACGACAACTGGATACGAAGCTTAGTGTTTCATCCTGGTGGAAAATACTTGCTCTCCTGCAGTGACGACAAAACTATAAGATGCTGGGACTTGGCACAGGAAGGCAAATGCGTCCGAGTGGTAGAGGCTGCAGATCACTTTGTCTCCTGCTTACGCTGGGCTCCAAGCCTGTTCAAGGAGGCCGCGGACACGAATGGATCTGCGACAGCTTTGACGAACGGAAGCAAAGATGAGGCAAAAGAGCAGATACGGTGCCTCATTGCATGCGGAAGCGTTGACTTGAATGTGCGTGTCTTCAGCGCATGAGTCGATGCTGACGAAAGAGATGGTTTATAGAGAGAAGTTGCTTGTTCACTACGGAAAGGCGACATTCAGAAGAGATTATTGCAGCCGAAGCATGGTCTGGCAGGAGGCGAGATGCCACGAAGCGTCAAATCGGTTCCACCGACAGTACGGTACGAGAGCAACTACCATCTCGCCTTGCGTATGGTCACGCTTCCTCACGTTGTACCCTCCAGTGCTGTGAGAGGGCTCAAGTGCGCGCGGAATCCGACCAAGGCTACTGAAAGGGACTGCTTCTACGAATTGATGTCCATTCCTGGCCAAGAGCTCTCCATGCACGTGAGCTGCGAGTCACCGTATCGACCTACCAATCCTAGCTAACGCAAATCCAATGAGTCGGTCTTATCAAGTGGCCTATCTGTACCTTGCTTGAAGCTCAACGTCACTTTACACTTCTGCATCTGGCCATCGTATTGATCCAAGAGCTAGCCCTCAGCCATCAACGTTTTCGTTCCCCTAATGTTGAGTATAGGCTACATTTGTATCCTAATTGCAGGATCAGGCGAAGGCGCTGGTGCGGGGCACACAAGTAACTGCTAATCGCAAGTCAAGGCTACCCTACATTCCTTATTGCAAGAGCAGGCGACAGCACTGTCACAGGGCAAACAGTGTTGGTGGCATAAAAGCAAACCCAGTTCCATGTGCGACCTGCTATAGATCAAGCAGTACAACAAGACCTTTGACACCTCCCGTAGAGCAAGAGCCCCCAAGCATCGTCAAAGCTGACGGAAGGACTCGCCATGACCGTTCCGACAATACCCTTAGCAGCAGGACTTGCACTCCTTTCGCTTGCCTTCTACAAATTCATTATCTACCCGGCCCTCTTATCACCTCTAGCCAAGATCCCGAATGCACACTGGACGGCAGCGATCTCGCCTCTCTGGATTCTATACAACCGGCAGCAGCAACAAGACACACCTGTTGTTAATGTTTGTCATACTCGTCTAGGACCGACCATTCGACTAGCTCCCAACGAAATCTCGGTCAACAGCGTCGATGGTGGAATCAGAACAATCTATGCTGGTGGCTTTGAAAAGGGCGATTGGTACAGCAATGTGTTCTCAAATTATGGCGTTGAACCAATGTTCGCTATGGAAGCACATGGTCCGCACAGTAAGCGCAAACGTATGCTGAGCAACATTTATGCGAAGAGCTCGCTGCAGACTTCTGCTGCTCTGACGAAGATCACGGATATTGTGATTAAGGAGAGGCTGAGACCGAGACTTCAGAAATCAGCCAAGTCTGGTGAGCCAGTGGAGCTTTACGATGTCTTCTCAGCAGTCACTATGGATTATGTCACAGGCTATATCTTTGGCGTCCGGAACGGCAGCGATTTCTTACTAGATTATGCCGCGGGCGTCCGACTCTTCCATGAGTTCAAGGCCAGGCAAAAGTACACGTTCTGGCCACAAGAGCTGCCAAATGTCACATCATGGCTCAAAAAGCTTGGCCTCAAGTGGCTCGTCGTTCCAACATGGGTCGACTCCGCAAACTTCGACATCGAAAGCTGGGTCATGAGCATGTGCGAAAAAGCCGAGAAGACATTCAAACAAATCGAACAAGGCGAAGAAGTGCCACCAGAAGACACACCTACCGTCTACACTCAGCTCCGAACCACCCTCCTCAAAGAACACAACACTCCCGACCTAAAACCGGAATCAGACAATCATCTCCGCCTAACAATCGCCTCCGAACTCCTCGACCACACCCTCGCCGGCTTCGACACAAGCGGAATAACACTAACCTGGCTCGCCTGGCAACTCTCCAAACCCTCGAACAAAACCTGGCAATCCCGTCTCCGACAAGAAATTCAGTCCACCCTGAATGGCTCACTCGACGCGAAATCAATCGACAACCTGCCCATCCTCCACGCAATCCTAATGGAATCCCTCCGTCTCCACGCCGCAATCCCAGGTCAACAACCCCGCGTGACATCCTCAAATGCAACTCTAGGAGATCCAGAACGCGGCCTCGTCGTTTCGAACATCCCAGCAGGAACTAGAGTCCAAGCACAAGCCTACTCCCTCCATCGCGAACCTTCCATATTCCCAGACCCAGAGAGATGGGATCCGTCTCGTTGGCTAGACACAAATCCCGAGCACTTAAAGTCTATGAGTAGATGGTTCTGGGCTTTTGGATCTGGAGGAAGGATGTGTGTAGGATCCAATCTTGCAATGTTAGATATGAAAGCCGCATGTGTAGGAATTTGGGGGAAATTTGAAACTGAGATTGAAAACGATGAGGGTATGGTTCCTAATGGTGGGTATATGGCTGAACCGTTGGGCGTTGGAGAGGGTGGGGAGAAGGGGATTGGGGGGACGGGGATTGATGGAGATGGGGACAGGAGGAGGTTTTTGGTTGTGAAGGTGAGTGAGGTTGAGGGCTAGGTCGGAGGAAGGGGTGAGCTGCGCGACGATATGATGGGTGCCGTACTACTCCCTCAATGTCATGTGCGAAGCGCCACATCGCAGGAACATGTGAGATATCTCGAAGCAGAATGTTGTCTGTACAAACGCCAATTCATTTGCCTTTGTGGGTATCATCAAATATCTGGCTGCCTACTGTCCTATGTTATTTCCAGTAGCAGCATTGCAGTCCCTGTCGATTCATTCATGCAAGTCATCAAGTCGTCACCGTACCACCCCAAACGCCACTGCCAGCACAACTGGTAAAGCAATCATAACCCAACCTCCGACCCCGCCATCTTGCGACGTGTACGCCTTGATACTCGAGATTCTACCTCCAAAGTTAGTACCAGAATTCCCAGAAGAACTCGCTCCAGATGTGGGGGAAGAAGTAGCAGTCGCGGTGGGGGTCAAAGGAAACGTACTCGTGGCCGGAAGATTCTGGATCCTTACACCTGGTCCGGTTTTCGGAACTCGTCCCTTCACAACTCCTGGCTCCAGTAATAAAAGGCTCTGAACGGTCTCCAAGGCAGAAAGCTCCTGGCCTACTCCATAAGATCCGTCGTAGCCGCCAACGTACCACTTTTGGCCGCAAGTTTGCTTGTTGTCGCCGCCAGTGCAGGATTTTGTTGCTGCGAGGGAAGAGGTTTGGAGGCGCTTGCGGACGTTGTCGGTGATGGATGGGTAGAGGACAGCGGATTTGGACATCCAGCGGGATAGGTAGGCTTTGAAAGAGTATTGGTCGTTGTTGCATGTGTTGATAGGCTCGCAGGCGGGTTCATACATGCTGAAGTGAGTCAGTAGAAGTCGGGGCAAGTAGGCAATGATCTACAACTTACACATCTGTTGCGTTTGGAAATGGAGAAAAGAAGCTGTTTTCAATCGTGGTGAGCAGACCTTCTGTCCTTGTCCGCCACACTTGGGTGTTGGTGTAGTTTGCCATCACGGAAGTGGCGTATAGGAGCATTGCCGGGTTGTATGTCCACTGAGTGTGGTCGATCTCGGTGCAGTTGATGGTGTCATCGGTGCCGTCAAAGACTTGGTAATTTGGTGAGATGAGGCCGATGCGCGACATCCAGTCCCATGTCTTGTCTGCCCACTGCACGTATTTCTGATCGCCGGTGTATCGCGCAAGGCGAGCAGAAATTTGCAAGAAAGCGCCATTGCTGATGCTGTTGCGGTAATTGTAACCCTTGTTGCTCTGGAAGATCTGCCACTTCAGGCCACCGCCACAGGCTTGTGTATTCCAACGCGACATTTGTCTTGACCATACTGCTTCCGCCAAGGCGAGCCAGCCATTGACCTTCTGCCCACTGGGGAATGGAAATCCGTACTCTGCTGCAGACAGAACGGCGAGTGCCCAAAATGCTTGGTCGTCATTGCCGAGAGAGGTGTAGTACGCGGGCGGCTCGTAGTTCCAGTCTGGACCAACTTGAGCAAGCAGAGCCTGAGTGATCACAGCATTGTAGCTTGTGTCGCCTGTATACGCCCAGTAATCGATCATTGCTCCCCAGACAGCTCCTGCTTCCCACCAATATAGTGGTGCTGGCAGAGTGCCGACAGCAGTTGCTGGTGTGCCGCTTGCATTGTTGTGGTAGTTTGACTGCAAACCGAAGGCGAGAGTTCGTGCGGCGTTGCGAATCGAATCTACGTTGTTGACATCGAGATTGACTGCTTGTGTGAAGGTAATGCTCGCTGCCAGAGCGGCAAAAATGGCTTTGAAGGATATCATGTCGCGGTCGATCGATGCGTCTCGTTCGTGATGCTCGTACCTGCTGCTGTGAGGTCAAGAGAGACAGCGTTAGATATGTACAGAATAAAAATCCGCGGAGTGGTTCATGCAGGTCGCCACGATTGCGTGGCTCCTTCACTGGAGGATGTTTAAGCAATCGTTTACCTCTCGGCGCGCATGGACGAGGGTGTTGAAGAAGGGGACGAAGAAGCGAAATTGAAGTCGTGAAGGGAGAGCGGCTTCACGGCTACTATTGTACTTCACTTGGTCTCCTAAGGCTCCGCCAGCTATTGTCGGTTTGTTCTTGTTTGAGGTTGCTGCTGTTTGAGGGGAGTGAATTTGGTGTCAATCAGGGTTTGCCGCGGTCGTTTGATGCAATTGACACTGGCCAATCAATTGTATTACATCGCATGCAAGCAAGTCTTGACGACAGAGGCTGAAAGCTGCGAGCTCAAGCTTCCCGGCACTGGGCAGATCGCGGGGTACAGTCCGGCGGCAGATGTTTCATGTGTTCCAGCGTTAAACCACAAAACGCGAATCACTTCCAACGACTTCCCGTGCCTTGCAGGCTCTCGGAGATTGTACCTGGGAGGATCGATCCTGTAGACTTGTCAATTCTCCGTATGGCGATGTTACAATTCGTAAAAGCAGTGCTTGGAGAGCAGCTCTGGGCAGGGAATGGGCAATTGCATCTTCGCTAAGGTCGCATATGATCGTCTTCGACCAAGCCCGGTAGCGCGCATGTGAGCGAACTGCTGCAGCTCTACAAGCACTACCAGACTGCTGAGGTGACACCGAGGCAACTGTTCAAAGAACAAATGCTTCGGTGTGTGTGACCAAAGCAGAGTCATGGCAGAGAGCTTTGGCGTCGAAATCGTGCGTGTCCGGTGCAATTGCTACCAGGGCGCGAATTGGCATCTGCGAAGGCTCTTACAGGAGTGCTGTCTCACGATCTTGCTGCCGAAGACCGCGAGTTCCATCTGTGCTGCAGGGAAACGGGGCTGGCACTGTCCGGCTTCTAGTCGCGTTAGGTGCCTTCGCAAAAGAACGGGATAGTTCTGGACAATGGCAACAACTCTGTGCCCAGAGGCATATCGCGGTAGAGGATCTGGTGTTGATGATTTCGATGCAAGGAGTGATGGAGTGAAGTTGCGTGAAATGCCGTGACGTTTCAAAGCCGTTGAAAGAGGAAAGACCGTGCGCTGCCAAGCCAACTAGGATCTCTCACTGCTGCTTCTCGCGACAGCAACCATTTTCATCCATCGTTTCTCACACTTTCCCCATGACTTTCACCATCAGGACCGTGATCGTGGACACGAAACTACTTGTTACGGAAATTCGGCATGGATTGACATCTAAAGCGGAGCCCATCCATCGTGGACCTTGACAACGAGGCAGATTAGCCAACTCATCGCTCAAGACGGACCACAAAGAAAGATCCATTCCCTCCAAGGCTATCAGAATCTCACCGAGCCTCTCCACTCCCTTCACAAAGAGGATTCAACAAGCAAAGCTTCTCGCATGTCCATCACAACTTGATCTCGAGTGAACAGAACGCCATTTCTGTCTCAAATCCGGGCGTACATGTCCTCGACCACCACAAAGACTTCCTTTGCCATATCCTGCATAGACTTATTGTTGCAGACTGCGAACCTGTCGGGATGCCAACGCAGCCGCTCCCTCTTCAGATCCAGGTTTGGAATTGTCTCAAATGCTGCTCTGATGCTGCATTTGCAAGCTGGAGCCAAAATGCCCGGATTTTGCTTACACGCCATGTTAGGGCAGCCAAAGACGCCAATTGCCGGAGGTGTCGGGAAGCTAGTAATGTTTGCGTAGTCAATGGCCGGTTGCGTACGCGCATACCATGCTCTGGCGCGGTCCTGGAAAGATGGAACGGGAGTGAATGACTGAGTGCCTCGGGCCTGACTGTGTGCGCTTCTCGTGCGACTTGGCGTTGGTGCTGGCGTGGCTTGCTCTTGTCGCTGCTGGTAATGGTGTCGCCTACGCTTCCGACGCTCCTCTTCGTGCTCAGCAGCTGTGTCAAAGCGCATCGAGTCCATGAACACCTGGTGGCGCAACTTCTTCAGATCCTCAACCAACTTCTGCTGTTCCGAGTAGACTCGAATCAGTCGATTCACTACTGCTTGAGCAGCATCAAGCCTCGTGGCATAGTCATTCCTCTTCTGGCGACAGAACAAGATATACGACTCTTCTTCGCGGAACTGCTGGCGTGAGGTGACCTCGTCGTTTCTCATCTTCTGCTGCAGGCGCTCTTGGGCTTCGTAGGCAATATCGCTTGCTGCTTGCCTCTGCGCTGAGAGATCATTGCGCGTGTCGGCTGCAGCTTGGTACTGTAGAGCTAGGTCCTCGAGTGTCCGAGTCTCGAGGGCGATATCGGTGTCGATGTTCCCCATGTATACCATGTTGACTCGACTGCAAGGCAGCTGGCGGAGAGCTGTAAAGGCTTCACCAGCGTACACTTCTGGGGCGCTTCACGTTGTGAGGAGCTGTACCTTGACCGGAGCTGCGAGTTGCGTAGTGCCGTGTGTTGTTGTTGCAGTGGAGGAAAGAATCAGAGCTATCGGAGGAGCTATGAAGCTTGGTTCGTTGACTTCACGAGTAAGTGAATGGTCTGTTCACTTTCCACTTTGCAAATCTAGCTTCCACCAGGAGGCGATTTTGGTTGGAAAGTGAATCTACTCTCTCGTTCCTTGAGCTCCCGTTGGCCTGCTGATGCGTTTCTGCTAAGCTCCCATAACCACCTCCATACATCATCCTCGACATCATTTGTCGATCCCTCATGACCTTGCTACCACCATACCATAGCTATGCTTGTACAGAGAAGTGTAAGAAGGACCCTCAGACCCCCTGGCTCAAGCATGGTAGATGAACTCTTCACCCGGTCTTCTTTCGTTCCTGGTGCCGGCCCAGTGACATGGAAGTTAAGATCAATATGTGGCTTCGGCTTCGGCAGCGACCCTTTTGGTGGGCGACCAGATCCAATGCGTCCTCCACGGCCACCGCTCCTTCGTTTGCTTAGGTCCAATTCATCTAAATATGGGCACTCCAGTATGGGTGCTTCTGCGAATCTTGATGGGTTGACTATGCAAGGTTGCTCATCATAGCGCCCATCGTGTCTGGTAATGGAGTTTATTGCGCTGATGTCGTTTGCTTGCTTTGGAATCGATATAGCTCCGGCTACGGCCAAAGAGGCGAGTATGGTGTAGAAGAAATACATTTTTGGTGATTCGCTAGACACTGATTGCCGAGATCGTCTCTGGTTGTTGTCATCTCTTCCTTTGAAGAGACGACAGAACTTATATAGCTCCGTATTGACATGGCCTCAGTGGACATTCGATGTGCCAAGCCCAGGGTCTCAGAGAATCTGCTCACTCACGCAATCTGACCAGTGAAGTCAACGATGGCGGTAAGCCATGACGAGACATTCTGGAGACCAGGCTTTGCTTGGCAAGCGTACGCCGGACTACAGCTCCTTACAACAAAGAAGTTCGATAGAATGGTTTGGTTACTGATTAATATTAACAACTCAAAGTGTCAGAGACGACCAGCTCTGCTTGGAATGCTCTGTGCTCCATAGTGAGATAGCATGATTTTGCCACAAAGAGTCCCAACAATCCTCGATTGGCTCTACTCTTCGAGCTGTTCAATTTTCTGCTCGTTTGACATGTTTGGCTTCTTCTCTTTTGTGGTCGCATCGAAGTTCTGCTCATCCTCTACGCCCAACAGAGCCGTGAGGCCGATCTCCCTTTCGATCCTCGCCTTCAGACTGAGGTCTGCGTGAGCGAATCCAACCTCTCCGAATAACTCGTCCATCTCCTCCAGCGTACGGCCTTTTGTCTCCGGGACGAAGAAGTACACCCAGATTGCACCTAGACTTGTAACGGCTCCAAAGAAGATGAACGCTCCGAAGTCGCTGGCAGCAATGAATGGCGATGTAGAAATGCCCACGGCAAAATTGTTTAGCCTAGAAGTAAACGCAGAAGCATTAGCAGTTGTTTGAGCGAGTAAGAGCGGTTGGCAACCGGATCATCTGATTGGCACTCGCAGAGTGAGACAGTAAGGGCTACCAGGCGGGAACGTGCTGGATGTGGACTTCTGCCCTTTGGTTCACTCACCAGTTTGCTGAGCCGCCTAGACTCACTCCTTTCGCTCTCATGCTGAGCGGGAATACCTCGCTGACGACGATCCATGCAACTGGTCCCCAAGAGTATCCAAAATTTGCGCAGTAGATCCAGACGAAAACAATGGCAACCCAGCCGGCAGCTCGATGTTCAGGCCAAGAGTCGTCGAAGGCTCCGATAATTCCTGCAACGATAAAGTGGCAGGTTGCCATGCCGATAGCACCTGCGATGAGAATCGTCTTGCGGCCAAAGCGATCGACGTACAAAACGGCAGGAATCGTGAAGAGAAACTCGAGAATGCCGACAACGCCTGTGGCGAGCAGCGAAGTCGTGCTGCCGGACAAGCCGAACCCATCGAAGATGAAAGGAGCATAATAGTTGATGGCATTGATACCGTTCCACTGCTGGAAGGTCATTGTCAGGCAAGCCACAGCACTTCGTTTCAGTAAGGATGGATTGGTGACCAGAGATAAGTAGTCGTAAAAGCCGATCATAAAACCACTTTTCCACGAGCCGTCCTGATATTGAGGATACTTTTCAGCAGCGCGAGCTTTCTCAAATTCTCGAAGGGCCTTGATTTCCAGGAATTCGACCCTCACTCGGAGATCGTCAGCCGTGGTGCTGCGGAGACGGGCAAGTGTTTGGAGACATTCGTCCTCTCTTCCCTTATTCATGAGATGGCGTGGTGATTGTGGCATAAACAACAGCATTCCAGCGGCAAGTATGATCGCAGGCAGAAGTTGCAAACAGACTGGGATCAGCCAGGCAGCGTCAGACTGACCAGCACCTGTGCCTCC
The DNA here is from genome assembly GCA_013365205.1 of Pseudocercospora cruenta. Lineage (NCBI taxonomy): Eukaryota > Fungi > Ascomycota > Dothideomycetes > Mycosphaerellales > Mycosphaerellaceae > Pseudocercospora > Pseudocercospora cruenta. The sequence continues at coordinate 505,989 of JAASFE010006214.1, forward strand.
GATGAAGTTTGTGCCGTATCCAATCCAAAAACTGACCATGATGCCGAACGTGATTGCCAATTGCTGGACAGCAACCAGAGCACCACGAACTTCGGGCGGAGCCAGCTCAGCGTTGTAGAGAGGGACGATCATCGAAAGACTCCCGACACCCATACCAGTCACAAATCGACCTCCCAGAACGTAGTCCTTGTTCTCGGTGCATGCTTGGACGATGACACCGACTGCGAAGACCACACAGGCTATGACTGCGCAGACACGGCGACCAACAGCATCAGCAAGCCAACCGTTGATCAAAGTGCCGACCCAGGCGCCCAGCTCCAGAATTGAAGTGAGAAGACCTTGTTGGATGCCAGTCGTTGCCGCAAACCCATTAGTCCGCTGGATGAAGGAGTTCATGGTGAGGACCTGAGCAAACATGCCTTGGTTGTCTGAACTGAACGTTAGTTTTGATCATCAATACTGCGATATGCTGGAGGAACATACATCCATAAACCAACCCTCCCAGGGAGGCGAAGAATGCTATAGCTGTGGTCTTGCCATTGGCGATGATGCCTTGAAGTCCAGTCGGGCCAGCAAATTGTGCTCTTTTAGCAGACAGATCGACGTGGTCCGCTTCATGTTTGGCAGCAAAGACAGGTCCTCCGGTGATCGAAGGAGACATAGTGAAGATGATGCTTTGGGAAAGTCCTCAGGGTGGAAGACGGACACCGTGCAGACGAAATGTCTTTGCGAACAGTCAACCAACATATGTAGTACATAGTGATTAGTTGTGCAGGCAATACAAAGCCATTGCCGACTTCCGATTCCATGAAGTCGGATGGTCGGCACCGGCGTGGTGACCAAAACAGCACGATCACCTTGCCTTGCATTCAGCCTGAATGACCACGTGCCTAATCGTCTTAGTTCAATGACTTGAATGTAACTGATGTATTCGAGAGAGAGACTATCTACGAGAAAGTCGGAAGAAGAA
>JAASFE010006214.1:507966-525766 GCA_013365205.1 Pseudocercospora cruenta
TATATATATAGTAGTATTATACGCGGCCTACCTACGTTCTTTAGCCTAATTATACCTCGCTCGTAGAAACGCTTTATCTTCTTCTAAATTAAGGTATATAACCCTCTATCCTATCCGACTAATAATTCTACTACTTTAGGGCCCGCCTAACCCTTCCTTAAGAGGTATTCTATAGTATTGTAATCCTAGGTCGTAAGAGGCGCTATAGTCGATAATATACGTCGGAGGGTAGCGCTAGTACGATATACGGTCGATTTCGATAACGATAGGCGCGCTATATAGAGCTCGATTAAGGCTATAAAACAATACCTCAAATACGTCTATACCATGAGATTTAAGGCTTCAAAGAGTTAATAATATATTTAGATTGCTATGGCTAGATTTACTAAGAAATTGGGTAGAGGGCGATCGGCGCTAGTCCCGACCAATTTGCAAGGGAGAATATTCGAGCAAAAGCCGAGAGCCCGAAGCTTCGGATAGCATTCAGCCGCCTGACCCACTCCGCCATGGGCACTCCAGCAGTCTCCATAGAATAGGTGGAGACTCCACGAGTTCGCCATGCGATGGTTGCGTGACAGCTGGCCGTAACAATATCGAGACCGATGAGAAGTGATATCGTTGCGCGGACTGTACCAGTAGCCGGCAATACTCAACGGCAATCAGGCGTGCACCGCGCTCTTGACCTCCACGGTGCCTGTTGAATTGAGCTGCAACTTCCGAGCTATCGTAAGATCTGGTCAAAGTTCGATCTCAATATCCGCTGTCGCTGGCCTGCTCTGACAGATGAAGATGCCCTGAGGTCGATCACCCTCTGGTCCGTAGACTTGGCCTTTGGTAATCTTGACCTCGCAGCTTCCACAGATGGCCGATCGACAGCCATATTTTGGTTTTAGGCCGTTCTTCTCCGCGAGTTGAAGAATCGTCAGGTCATCTTGCGGTGTCCACTTCGCTGTAACATTAGATTTCGTGAAGACAACCTGGGCCTCGGCCGGATAATCTTCTATGTCGGCCATGATGTCTGGGCAATCGTGCGGAGGGAGTCGTGTTGTGCACCGTATTGTACAGGACTGAGCGTGTCAATTGTAGGGGGGTTGCCTCGGCAGATCACATTGAAGGTATATTGATTGAGTCCATCAAATCCCACCATCGAAGCTCTTCGGAGCCTTTTTCTCCGATTTCAAGTTGCCGTCGTCGAGGTTGTTCTCCCTCCATCTTCCCTCGCGTCAACTTTAACTACTTCGCTCTCAGAGGCCCTCCTGGTAGCATCACAACTTGTCTATAGCGCTATATAAGAAGCGTCATAGCTTCATGTTTATGGGCAATCACCAAAAAAGTACAGAATGAGAGTCACTATAGACAAGTCACCAGAATCTGAATGCTACTAGGCCATGAATGGAGAGCTTTTCGCCAGTCAGGATTCGAGCATCCAGCCAATCAATTTTGACAATGGTAGTGAATCATCCTGGCACTCATTCGTGAGGAGAATGACCTGTGACCTCTTGAAGCTAGGCATCAACGAAGTCGAAGTTCATCCACTCGAACGGAATCCATACTTCAGAATCCATCAAACAAAGTGCTCATAGCTATGGCGGCAGCGCAGCAGACCTCGGAATTTGAGCCACTAGCCACAGGTCTCTTCCCTTGCCATTCGTGAAACGGGTATCACTACATCGACGACTGCATCTATACTCTCTCCTGGACGGAATGGCTCAAGTATCAGGCCTTGTATATGCCGAGCCAACTCGAGCAGATTTCTGGCCTTGCCGGAACGTCGGAGCACCAGCTTAAAGCTGAATGGCTTGTCCAGCGTGTTCAAGATCTTGACGAGCTATCAGAGGTTTCTCGCCCAAATTTCCTTGCGAACACCCGATTGAAAGCCGACCTCATGACCAAATCGTGTACCGATATGTATTGGGATGACGAGATGTGGAAAAAGAAGCTTGGCCCCCACACATCGTATCAGACACGAAAGAAACAGCTTTTATCTGGGGCTCGCGGCGAGAGCAGTGCGAGCGTCCAACGCGAGTCGTGGCATGAAGGGAAAGATGTGCTGCCGCTGATGAAGCGGCTCGAAGCAAATGAGGCGTCCAGCTCCAACGATCCCAGTCATGTAGCGAACAACGACGACGACAGCAGTGAAGATGAGCTATCGCTGAGCAGACTCCGAGCAGAGTTCGGACCCCGGCTGCCGAGAACTTCGAAGGCGACCTTATTGAATAGCTGAATTATGCGATTTTGGTTCATTGCAGAGGTGATCATGCCTGCCCGGTTCGGCCTCAGTGTGTATATTAGGCAATGCTAGGACACTCGACCGCGACGCGACGTTGCCGTAATCTTTTTGTTTGGTTCGCACAACAGATTGGTGGAGGGTCTCGAGGGTTAAAGGCTCACCAGACTGGAAGAAGATTCCCAGCTCGTCGTGCTGTGCTGAGCTTAGCCGGCGGTCTCATTGGACATTGTCGATACAGCAATCGATCCCTTCCATCTCAGCCGCAGTGGCTTACGAGTCAGTTCTACAGAGGACCTGACTGCTCGGTTCTGGACAGCAGCAACGTCCTCGGTAACGCCAGAAGACTCCTACTATCCATCAGGTGTAAGAATGGTGCCGAGACCAAAACTCAGAACGAGAACGACAAGCTTGCACGAGAAGAGCTTATTGCTGAGCAACACAAATGAGATGCCGAGCTATCAATACAACAACGCACTTATTTCCTTATTCCCACAAGATGAAGTCGGCCACGATCTCACTGATACCGAGCAAGCACGACTTTCACATGCGATCTCATCTTCGAGATCGGCCGAAGTCGGAACGAAGCAATCGGTAGTCCATTTGTGGCAATGGCCGGCGACACTATCCCTGTTCCTTTGCACAGTCAGCGAGATTGTCTCTGACTTCATGTGCTCGAAGTTTTCTCGGATGATCCACTTCTTCATTCCACGCCATCCTTATCGAAACATGGCCGCTATTCGCAGTCATGATGCCTTGTTGTCAGCCTCGGCTCGGCCATTGGTGTTTCGGCCATGGATCTCGCGAAGATGGCGACAGAAGATAGATCAAGGTAGGGACTGATGTTTTTCTTTTCACAAAAACATTCAACTCGACACACACCATAAACCTTACAGCCATGTCGCAACCTGGAGATTACGAAGCGGTCCGCAAAGACATCATCGCTCTTCTCAAGCAGCCCGAATACGATGATGGCAGCGCAGGTCCAGTCCTCGTCCGCCTGGCCTGGCATAGCGCTGGCACGTACGATGCAGCAACAGATACCGGGGGAACGAACGGTGCAGGCATGAGATATGAAGCAGAAGGTGGCGATCCCGCGAACGCAGGTCTACAGCACGCTCGCGTGTTTTTGGAAGAGGTGAAGCAAAAGCATAGCTGGATAACATACAGTGATCTGTGGACACTAGCTGGCGTGACGGCAATCCAAGCCATGAATGGCCCAGAGATCAAATGGTCACCTGGCCGAACAGACTACGTCGACGACTCGAAACTACCGCCAAGAGGTAGATTACCAGATGGCGCTTTGGGCAGCGATCACCTGAGACATATTTTCTATCGCATGGGTTTCAACGACCAAGAAATCGTCGCACTATCGGGAGCTCACAATCTTGGAAGGTGTCACGCCGACCGCTCAGGTTTCGATGGAGCCTGGGTGAACGCCCCAACCAGATTCAGCAATACATACTTCAAACTCATGATCTCAGAAGACTGGAGGGAGAAGGTCCTCGACAATGGTGTACGGCAATTCGTTCACTATGACGAGGACAGTGAAGAGGAGTTGATGATGTTGCCAACGGACCTGGCACTGATACAAGATGACAGTTTCAGACCTTGGGTCGAGCTGTATGCGAAGGACAAGGAGAGATTCTTCGAGGACTTTGCGAAAGTGTTTGCGAAACTGATGGAGCTTGGTATTGACAGGGATGAGGAGGGTAAGGTGCTTAATACCGACAACGTAAAGGGCGGGTATCTGAGTGCGCCGAAGAAGAGTGCGAAACCTGGGAAGCAGGATGAGGTGGATCGATATGGAGAGGCTGAACCTCTTCGGGAGGAGAATAAACAGCATCAGGAACGTCAGAAACAGCCTGAGATTCGTGCGAGACTATGATCTGGCAAACGGAGTTTTCGTTGTGTGGTTTGCTTGCGATGTATAATATGATGATGGTATGACCTCGTTCTTGGATAGATTAGATGAGCCAGCGACATAGATCTAGAGATGCATAGATGATTTCAGACAGCCGCTGAATTCCCCAGATACTGGTCTTACAAGCAAGTGCTGGTCGAAGCTGAGATGCTCTTATTCGCACTTCATCGCTCATTCCTCATAAGCACCAGCAATTGCACCAGCATCAACATCAACTCCAAAGGTTGCAGAGCGCTCTATCTCAGCTTTATCTTTGCGCTCAGTCGCCACGAAATTCATGTTCTCGTGAACATAGAATCCAACAACCATTTCATCGAAAGGCTTCGCTAGACTGCACGGCTGCAGGTTAAATCGAAGCAGAGTCTGTTAAACACATTAGCAGGAATCCACCGAATTCTGATCGTAGCAGAACTTACCTCAACAATAGCTTTATTAAGCTCCATCGTCGCCACGCCTCTGCCAAGACATCCAAATCTTCCATATCCAAAACACAAGCTGACAGTATCAGTCATGTTCTGAATCCTTTGCTTTTCGTTCTCGCTATTGTCGCGAGGTAACCATCGTTCAGGCCGAAAAATTTCAACATCAGGTCCGAAAATCTTCTCGTGCCTCATCATGCCCCAACTATTCCATCCGATTTGTGTTCCGCCGGGGGCGAATTTCTCAACACCATCAACCTCGATAACGGCACCTCCGTCGGGCACACGTTTCGCCAATAAGCCAGTGACGGGAGGATACATGCGAAGTCCTTCCTTGATACATGCTTGAAGGTAAGGCCATTGTCTTGCTTCGGAGTCCTTGATGATAGGCCTGCTAATCTTGCCAGCTGCGATACCAGCCCTCGCTTCAGCCAGCAAGCGCTCTAGGATTGGTGGTGACGTTGATATGAAATGTAATGTCAGGCGTAGAGAGCTGGCGGTAGAGTCTGATCCGGCTGTGATTTGCGTAAGTGTTTCGGACTCCAACTCGCCCTGCGTGAGACCCTTGTTGATGAAGGCTCCGAGCATATCGCGTCGCACAACAGGCTTGCTGCCAAAACGTTCTCGTACGCGTTCAACCGCAAAGCCCATCACGCGCCCAAGACCGCGCTTGTCCGTGTTCTTGGGAAGAGCGGACTTGAGGAGTGGTAGTTTCAGGATGTTGCTCAGCTCGGTGTAGACGCCGAAAACGATGATTGCTGGAAGGAATTCTGATAAGTTTTTGAGATAGCCGAAAGGGTCGTCATCGTGCTCCAGAAAGCCGAATGGTTGACCAAAGGCTATTTGCGAGATCACATCTAATGTGAAGAATGAAGTCACTCGGCCAAGATCCAGCGTCCTGAAGATGCCCTCCTCTGGACGATTCAGGTACTTGTCGTTGATGAGGTTGTGCATTTCCGTCAATCTCTCGTCCACCTCTGCCTCAAGATGATGGTTTTCTCTGCCGGAGTAGCCAGGTGCCATGCGACTTCGGATGTCTGCATGATTCCGCTCATCGATGTATGAGGTAATATTATCACGTTCGGGGTGCAGCTTGAGGGCTGCATACCATGGCCCTCTTGTGAATGCGGATCTTACAGCATTCATACGCCGCATCAGCTCCGGATCGGTCGTTATGAGCATGCCCGGTCCAATCCGAGCCGTTGAACCTGTCAGAGGTGTGAGCTGCCATTCCCAGGAACAGATTCACGTGCATAGACTATGCCGTTGGGCAGCAGTTCCGTCAAGCATGAAGCCCATAGAAGCGTGGGTTGGAGGCCGAATAACAGCATGTATGTTGGCATTGCGGGAGTAATTTCGTGAAACCCGTTCGACAAATCGAATCCTGTGCTACATTGAGTGCTTCGTTGTACCCGAATAGGAAGTTCCATGACTGTTCAAGAACATCGTCGACTTACCGTACTTATTGTTCACCTCGGTAAATATCTTGTTCATTCGACCGCTGCTCTGCGTTTTCAGAAGCCATAATCTTGACCAGCCAGATGACCAGTGGCCGCCAAAGTCCTTGAGAGCATAGAATTGCTTGACCTTGCGAGCAATGAGAAGGACCAGAATTGCAAATAGAGGAATTAAAGCCGCAGAAACCATTCTGCCGGAAGTCTTGGGCGTCAAGGGCGTTGCGTGGTCCTCCAGGAAGCACAGGATCTCCAGCAGTTCGGGCGTCGTGCAGCACGGGAGTATAAGACCTGCTTGTCAGCGACCGAGTCGTCGGGACTGAGAAGTTTGCTATCTAGTCGCCTTGTGTTGCCAATATGCTTTTGCTGGAGCCAGATCGTAGCAATACGACCTTCGATAAATGTGGCGTCTAAGGCAGCATACGGTTTCCTGCCTGATGTTGTATTGATCTAGATTGGGAATATGCTCGTAACCGTTTGGACTGCTCAATCAGCGTAGAAAAGACGAAGGCATTGCCTAAGTAGGCTGCAATGGCGAATGAGGGACAAGTTGATGACAATTTTGGGCTCAACAGACCTACCCTTGTGCACGTCAAGTGCCAAATACCCACGGCGCTTGCAACGCTGAATCACAGATGAAGCGGCTCACGGCTGATGCCCGCACCGGTACTGCGCTGTGCTGTAGGCACAAAGTTACTGCGGTGATTGCGCACCCGAGCTGTTCTCCTCTGCGAAGACTGCACCACCAGTACCGAACATCTCAGCACGGATGCAGCACGGTCTCTCGATTGATGAAAGGCATAGCTGAGAGCTGCGGGCGGTTGCCGACTCTCAAACCGTGGGCAAAGATGGCGAGCGAGGCCGAATAACGCAGAAGCTCCGAATGCTCTCAGACATGCCCGTGTGGCTGCTCCACTTCGCTAACCAGGACTCAGGCCCTTGCACGCTCGCGTGCTGACCTTGTCCGTTGGCGCTAATGAGCAGGCAACCCCGGCAGATAACAGAATGGTGGCAGTGAACCATCGCGGACTGGATGAAGTCGTGCAACGCGAAGTTTACGCGATGAGAAGTCCAGGTTGGAGAGTTCGACGATGGAGGGCGGGGAGATTGAGCCGTCCAGCTATGCATGAAGGTCTCAGAGCCATCCATTGAGAGTAGGTGAATTAGAAGTAGCACTCTGTCGCAAGCTGTAGGGCAGCATGCAGCGAACAACTCTCTTTGCTGTGCCAGAATCACAAGCGAAACATTGTTGTGTCGTGGTCATCGTCGTCGCTCGGCTGAAATCGCAGCTTTCCGGTGGAAGTTGGGAGCGCGCAGTAGTGGCTACCGAACCAGAGGTCGTCCTGCCCAAGCAGCCACGGTAGCACAGTTTGAGCAGGTCTTGCAACTCTCCGAAAGTCCATGACGAGACAGCCGCACCACGTGTGAGAGGCTTGAAAACTGGAAGACTGAAGTGTTTGGTGAAAGAAAAGAGTTGGCTTAGTCCTCGGTCCATCGAAAGCTGGCGAAACAAGGTTCACGATGCTTGGCGCGAATGAACATGAGGCTTCAAGCAACAGCACATCATCACCCGCACCTCCCAACGAGCTTCTCGAAATCGAGCGCGCTTTAGCATCCCGACTGCAGGGCCATCGCGACTATTTGACCAGCATCACTGCAGCAGACTCCGCATCTCCTTCGGACCATCTCCAGGAGCAGAGCAGGAGGCGGCCCACTCACAATGAATCTTCCGAGACCGCCACCAATAGCGCTGTCGCGCCTGCATCTGCGAGTGAGAGTCCTTTGACGGCAGCGTCATTACCACCCAGCCATGTTCACGCACCGATGGGCCACGCAGCGCCGCAGCCAGTGAATCTCGACGGCCAGAATGCTGAAGAACAGCAATTGGAACCTGACGTATGTCGTGCTTATCGTGGTCTTGGTCAGAAGGTTCGTGTCTGACACTGGGCTTGACAGGAACTTGACAGCGACTCTGCGCTGGGATCTGATGCGTAAGATCTCTCCAAAAGATTTGTATGAAAGACAGTAGGCTCACATTCCACAGCTCTAGTAGAACAACGAGTCTAAGTGAATCAATCTACAACTATCGAAAGGAACATGGCCGGACCTACCATGGTATGCTCCTGCCCATGAACGCATCAAAAGCCGCCATCTGATATCTTCTAGCTTACAAGGATGGCAAATATATCTTCCCGAATGACGAGGTAGGTTGTCAACCTTGCTTGAAGGCTTTTCAGCTAATCAACGAGCAGAGAGAAGCGGATCGTCTTGACCTCCAGCACCATTTGCTGCGTATAACTTATGCCAACAAGCTGTGCTTTGCGCCTCTTGACGATCCAAAACGATGTCTGGATGTAGGTACAGGCACTGGAATATGGGCCATCGACTTTGCAGACGAATACCCCGAGTGCGAGGTCACCGGCATAGACCTAAGTCCCAATCAGCCCACGATGTAAGTATTGATTGAATGCACGGTCATAGCGGCTAGTGCGCTTACGTCCTCAGGGTGCCTCCTAACGTCAAGTTCGTCGTCGACGATGCCGAGGATATGTGGCTGTATCAGGAGAAGTTTGACTTCATCCATGCCCGACTGATGTCCGGGTGTTTTGCCGACTGGACGGGGTTCATAAGACAGTCCTTCGAAAATCTAGAACCTGGAGGCTGGCTTGAATTGCAAGACTACGGACTGCCAGTCAAGTCTGCAGACGGAACTCACTTGGGCACAGAGATGTACCGCTGGGGAGAGCTGCTATGTGAAGCTGGCCGCAAGATCGGTCGCCCTCTAGGATCCGATGTATATCCTCATTTCGAAGCGTGGATGCGTGAAGCAGGCTTCGTCGACATCCAAACGAGAATGTTCATGTGGCCGTCAAATTCATGGCCCAAAGATCCCTTCATGAAGGAGCTTGGCCGTTGGAACCAAGTCAACATCATCGATGGTCTGGAAGCGTTTTGCATGGCACTTCTCACGCGAGCTCTGGGCTGGCAGAAGTCCGAAGTCGACATTTTCGTTGCGAAAATTGCAGCAGACTTCCGGAACAAGAAGATACATGCGTACTTTCCGATGCCAGTGGTCTTTGGCCGGAAACCACATTAGAGGCAAGCTCGAAACGCGTTCGCGCTGATATACTACGACGCAATGAGTAATGGTACGATGATCATTCACAGAGCTGATAGCTTGTTTATACATAGTGAACAGACGGCACAGCATATTGCCACACGACAGGAGGACGGAATCGCCAAGACGGATCTTAGATACCATTTCGGCAGAACACCAATGCAGTAGACCTCGCTACAAAATCCTACAAAACCGAATTCAAGGAAAGATTTATACTAACAGGTTGCGAGACAGTTCAGAGTTCCATGTCAAGATACCACAATCGTTGAAGGAAACAGACCACAAGACCTCATGCAGCTTCTGACTAACCGATATAAGAAGACCTTGCGGCAAGACGGGAGATGCCAAGCCTGGCGGATGTAACTGTTGATTCTTCTTGATCCTTTGAGAAGTTGTGCAATGCAGATCCAGCTTTTCGAACTGTGTACAAGCACTCTCATTTGCTCCAGGTTAGCAGTCAGTCCTGCTTTCTGTCGACTTGCACCCAAATCGGCTAGACTTACGAAGGCAAAATTCAGCTAGCTCCTTGCAATAGAAGGCTATGTCTGCTTCATATCCATTGCAAACACTGCTCAGAGCTCGGCAAAATGCTCTATACTTCAAGCTGAAAGATCCTACGAGACAATGAGAAAGGCTGTCGAGCCTCATGCCTTGGTGAAGCTGATCGCAGCAACCCATTCGCCATCATAAACTCCACCCTCATCAACACATACACAGTCGCGAACGTAGGACCTGGCTTCGATGCTTTAACAGTAACATGGACAAACCTCGGATCTCTCACCACAACCTTCACTCAACCTGTCTCATGTCAAACGCCAGCACCCACGAATTTGAACGTCTTCGTCTCGGGAACTACATATGCTCCATGCGATCGCACTCGATCTCTCGAATTTCCTGCTCCGACATGCTTCCCAGGAAGTCAGCCAACACCGTCTGAGGCTGCGGACTGGAAGGCTGAAGAACATGCCATGTATTACGAGCCCGGATTATATTGTCCTAAAGATTGGACTACAGCTACCGTCATGACATCAGCTGCTCCGGAGAAGATGTTCTGGTTGAATGCTGAGGAGCCTGGTTGGGGACCGCTGGGGTTGCAAGAGAGAGCACGGCAGACGATTTGTTGTCCTGAGTAAGCAAGCATACCATCGCGGTACGACAACAAATGGCTAACAGCTGGCAGGAATTGGACTTTGGGCGGCGCAGCTGGGTGTTATTCTCACATCTCGATTTCTACCTCAGGCACGTTTTGTGCTGTTTCTCCGACTGGGAATCAAGCTACGCAGCAGGCTTTGACAAATGATGCGGGGCTCCAGGCGACTGCTGTTTATTATTCAACGACTTGGGTTTACACGACTCCGGCTGTCGTTCTGGTCGATGGATATGTTGCTACAGCCATTGCTTCTGCGAGCAATGAGCCTCTGCGAAGCGTAGAATCGAAGTTGAACGGACTGTCTCTCGCCTTCAAAATTTCTATTGGGGTCATTGTGCCGTTGGTCGCCATTGGAGGCATTGTGGCTGGGATACTGTTGTTGATGCACCGTCGGAAGCAAAGCTCGAGGAATGCTACTGTCTTTGAGCGAGAGTTGGCGAAGAGTAATGTTACGAGCGAGGTTGAGAGCTTCGAAATGCCACCGCCTGTATATACGAAGGACTAGGATGACTGAAAGTGGTCATTGCATGTAGCCTTTTGAGACGCAATAGGCTACTTCGGGCCTTCAGCGGTATCCAACCCTGTCCCTCAGCCCAATTCATCTTACCTATGCGGCTACCCTATCCTTTAAGGCTTTGGTAGCGAACACTGCCTCGCGGAGAATGGTTCTCAGTGCACTTGGTTTCATGAGCAGCTTCGCTTCATGTAAAGCATTGAAAGAGCTGTCCTCCGCGTGAAAAACATTCAGCTTAACTTACTGAACGCTGCGAATAGATCATTGCGCTCTACGTGTCGAATGGAGACTGGCGAGTTGCCGCAGAATAGTGTCCAGAGTATAGACAGCTTGATAGGCCATCCAACCACATGCATCGATGCCGATCATCGCCACCTTGAGCAGGTCAAGCTATATCGCGCGAACTACTCACCGCTGGTGAAGGAATATTCAGATCTCTCGTGCTTGTCGTCGCAATGCCGTGCTTTAATGACGCTGATAAGCCATGACATCACCGATAGCAACCACGAACGCTTTCAAGGTCAGGCCATGTCACCCATGTGGTTGAAAAAGCCCTGCCATATCGCATAGAGCTGTCGAATTGGAGGGTACTGCGAGGAACAGCCGCGTGAGTTCCGTGAGAGCTCCTGCTGTTGCCGACTATAGCTCCGCATTGTAGAAGGACAAGCGTGCTGCATGCCGATAAGCTGCTGAGCCAGCTGTTTCCGGGGCGAACGCCGCATGCCGCTCCATCACAGTATCGTGTTTGGACTGCGCTGGCCAGCAAGGTGAAAATGTTTGCTGTGCATGCGATGCATGTGGCGGACGGTAATTGAGATCCAGGTGCCTGAAAAGTGTGCTGGAAAGTGAAGGAAACGTGGTTTGTCAGAGTCACAAGCTGTGGCTAGAAGCGCTCGGCACCCAGGCAGGCGCTGAAAGTGGTCTGTGCGCTCGTCGCGCCTTCCCCAAGATTCCGTCGTCATCTGAGAGGCAGTGCCGCCGCCGCCGCCCTCCTTCTTAAACGTCGCCTGCCACCAACCAACTCACCTTCTTACAATCCACTCTCGCGAACACCAAACACCACTTGCGCGACCACTCCATCCACAACACACAATCTCATCACAGACACACATAAGAACAACACACACAGCAGCCGCAATCATGCAGATCTTCGTCAAGACCTGTAAGTCCTACCCCGCGCTCATCCGCCACCTCGTTGGAGAGGTCGCGAGAGGTCGCGATACCATCAATGACTCAAATACTGACTTCTCTCCCAGTGACCGGCAAGACCATCACCCTCGAGGTTGAGTCCTCCGACACTATCGACAATGTGAAGAGCAAGATCCAGGACAAGGAGGGCATTCCTCCGGATCAGCAGCGTCTCATTTTCGCCGGCAAGCAACTCGAGGACGGCCGCACCCTCTCTGATTACAACATTCAGAAGGAGTCCACCCTTCACCTTGTCCTCCGCCTTCGTGGTGGTATGCAAATCTTCGTCAAGACTCTCACTGGAAAGACCATCACCCTCGAGGTTGAGTCTTCTGACACTATCGACAATGTCAAGTCGAAGATTCAGGACAAGGAGGGCATTCCACCAGACCAGCAGCGCTTGATCTTCGCTGGCAAGCAGCTCGAGGATGGCCGCACCCTGTCCGATTACAACATCCAGAAGGAGTCCACCCTTCATCTCGTCCTCCGTCTGCGTGGTGGTATGCAGATTTTCGTCAAGACACTCACCGGAAAGACTATCACACTCGAAGTCGAATCATCAGACACCATCGACAACGTGAAGTCGAAGATTCAAGACAAGGAGGGTATCCCACCGGACCAGCAGCGCTTGATCTTCGCTGGTAAGCAGCTTGAGGATGGCCGGACGTTGAGCGACTACAACATTCAGAAGGAGAGCACTCTGCACTTGGTGCTCCGTCTGCGTGGTGGAAACTAGGTCATGGCGATGGGATGCGAGAACTTGTGACATTTTGAGCGATATGACATTACGAGCGACATGATCTGAGTGCAAGGCTGGCCGCCGGCGTGCGGTGCCCGCAGCAGAAACACTACAACTACTGAGAATAAGCACGAATACAGCAGCCGTGTGCGGCTTGGACGCTGTAATATTTTCTTCCATTTCCAGTCTCAGTTCTGATGTTCTATTCTCCTTACTATGCCTTACGATGCAGCGTTGCTCGTGAGCAGCTGGCCTCCCAGCGCCGAGATCGGTGGCGAGTGAGGGTCCAGCCGTGCTTCACACACCTTTCACAACCTATACCGCATCTGAATCTTCACGGATTTTTAGAACACAGCCAAACCATACCGTCTCGGGCTCTGAATTGACTGTCAGTCTAGAGGCACGGCTCCCCGTGATCGTTTGCTTCGCGACATTGCCAGCGCCTTCTGCCGGGAGTGACCGAAGTGCTCTACTTTTCCTTGTCACAAAGACAACATTCTGTCTCTGCAGCCTCACAACAACAATATGACTTGCGCTTCTACTGTAGGTCGTCGGCAACTGTTCTTCTCATGTCTTCGTACTTCTTCCACTTGAAGCTCGAGCTCTACCAAACGCCAGCAGCAAGCGCATTCAAGAGGCGCAAAATACATCACTCGAACGAGAAAGAGCGCAGCTCTGCTAATTCAGCGCCTTTTCTACCTTCGAACGGCACAGACATATTCAAAGCGCATCTTCCGGCCCATCGCATCAGCAAGTGGACTAGCTATAGCTTCAGCAAGAGAAGGCCTTCATCCGCAGGTGGCAGCGACACTCCTATTAGGTCCGATCGCTCAGACTCGCCGCACCATTTATCGCCCGAGAACGATCGCAAAGATTCGCATGGTGATGCACTGTTGCTGCCGGAGCGCAGCTCGAATCTGAAATCCTCGAAGGCTACGTCAATATCTCCGCGGATTGTACCTACCACTAAGCATACAAACGCCGCGGCCGCGGAGGATTGGAGATACGACAGCGTTGAGATCGAAAGCATAGACATGGAGAAGAGCAGCAAGTTGAACGGACACACGAAGGCGCTGTATCTGCCAAGCGAACCAAAGACGACCGAAGTTGGCTGGGGTGTAGTCCACCTCTATCGCGATTCAGAAGAATCATATGCTCAAGATGGATCACAAATATTACAACAGAGCTCGGCGCAAGCGCAGATCACTGAACCCGCAGACAAGTTCAGCATCGATGACTGCAGTACGCTTTGCATCCTAGCTGTTCCAAGCTGGATGATGCCTTCAGATCTGCTCGGTTTTGTTGGCGATCAAGCTCGTGAGGATGTGTCACATTTCCGGTTGATCAGAACGGGCAGAGCCAACAAATATATGGTGCTCATGAAGTTTCGCTCACCCAAAAAAGCACGAGACTGGCAGAAGGCGTACAATGGACGGCTATTCAGCGCCGCAGAGCCTGAGAACTGTCATGTAGTCTTTATCAAAAGTGTCGAGTTCATCACACCAGACGAGGAGAGCTTGCCCACGTTTCAGCAAAATCACAACGATCCATTCACAACGAATGCGGCGTCAAAAGGAATGCTCAGCAAGCCAATGGCGCCGCCACCACCAAACCTGCTAGAACTGCCAACATGTCCTGTCTGTCTCGAGCGAATGGACGAGACGACCGGACTACTGACCATCCTCTGCCAACATGTGTTTCACTGCGCCTGCCTTGAGAAGTGGCGTGGAAGCGGCTGTCCGGTTTGCCGCTACACTCATGCGCCATCTTATACCTTCCCATACCCCAGGCCTGGTTCTGACCAAGAAGAAGAACGCGAGCCAATGTGTGCTTCATGTGCTGGAACCAACAATCTCTGGATATGCCTGATATGTGGCAACATCGGCTGCGGACGATATGACGAGGCTCATGCTTTCGCTCATTACGAAGAGACGAGCCACTGCTACGCCATGGATATCTCTACGCAGCATGTATGGGACTACGCTGGTGACGGGTACGTCCACAGACTGATACAAAGCAAACCTCCACCGACACCTGCTCCACGCGAGGAGAGCTCTCATGCTGGATACGTCGATATGCCTCTTCGACAGCGTCACGAGAATGAAGCGTACCGCGCAGAAGGTGGCGATGTAGTACCACGTGAGAAGATGGAAAATATGGCAGCCGAATATACCTACCTCCTCACCTCACAGCTCGAAGGCCAACGCAAGTACTTCGAAGAGCAAATCGAGCGTGCCGTCGACAAAGCCACCAAAGCAAGTCAAAAGGCCGAAGAAGCAGCATCTTCAGCATCAAAAGTGCAAGCCCAGCTTTCAGAAGCCATCAGTAACGCAACAGAAGCACGTGAGAAACTCGACCGCATTGAAAAATCCCTCGCCAAATCCGAAGCCACAAAATCCAAATTCGAACAAATGGCTCGAGATATGACTTCGAAATTTCAGACTGAGAAGTCTATGAATGATGGGTTGATGAAGAGGATCAAAGCCGCTGAAGAGGCTACGGTGGAGGCGAAGAAAGAGCTTGAAAAGTTGAGGGAGGAGAAGAAGGATTTAGAGGATATGAATCATGATTTGACTATGTTCATCAGTAGTCAAGAGAAAGTTAAGGAACTTCAGGCGCAGGGTGAGGAGGTGGAAGACGGGCATGCTTATGCTCCTGAGGGTGGGAAGAAGAAGGGAAAGGGGAAGAAGAAAGGGTGAGGATTCTTAAGGTAGTCTGGGAAATCGGATGATCGAATTTTGATCATGTTTCCTTTTCTGTTTATGCTGTTCTAGTTTCCTTGATGCTCCATGGTTTTAAGTCATGATGGTCATTATAGCGAGGGTTGATCGGGTATCTGGTAGTTGCTTGGTGACGTGGGAGTGAAGGACATTGAGACCGGAAGGGATACTTCGCTCTGATGCCTGACGGGACATGGTCACTTTCTTGGCTCGCAGGACATAAAGGTATGACTGTGCTAGAAAATTTCAACTCGTTGCCACTGTTCGGTCGGTCTCGAGCGGAATTTGAGACTGATAGGGCGTCTGGAGCAAGGATCGGTACGGTATCACCTCTGAGGACCGAGAATGGACACTGCTCGTTGCTTGTCTCCCCCAGCTGAAGTGGCTACTTTGGGCGTTCTTCATTTTTGAAGTACCACGCATTCCTTAGTATGGTGCACTTGTGTTGTTGGAGTATCTGCCGGAGAGATTTGAAGTGTGGTCTACTATGGTTTCAGGACGAAAGAGTCCTATCCGGATTAGTACTACAGTACGAAAACGGTAGATAAAAGGTAGCTAGTCTTGATAGCTTTCACGAATCACCCTTCTAAGATTCGACGACGTCCAGGAATAGGAATGTTGAAGTCCTGTTGGAGGAGTGAGGACGAGTGAGATGTTGTTGGGTTCTCCTCGTGAGATGTTGTTAGGTATTGATCATTCTTGACCAGAGCCTGTGTGCTTGGCCTAAGGGCAGCTCTCGTAGTATGAAAGCGTGTCTGCTATGCGTGAAGACCGACCATCTGATCCCATATGAGCATGCCACCAATGTAGCGTGAGCTGTGTGCAATCTATGTTTATCTGCGTATCTTGACTTCTCCTCTTCTTGCGCTCATTCATCCAACATGTACATGGTCAATGGTGGTACAGCGATCTTGCCATCATTGTACTTCTTGAGCGCTTTATGGGCCTCGCACTCAGCATCGTAGTACTTCATGTCTTCAAGTGTCTTGAATTTCGTCATAGCCACGAGATTGTAACCTTGGTTTCGGGCATCGCTTATCGTCTGACGAGCTTTGATTTCGAGGATGTATGGTTTCCCGTCCTACGCTACGAGTTGAGCATATGAAACAAACATGTCTCGGAAAGAGGAGTCGTGAACCTTCTCGTTCTTCGCAGCGAGCACCTTGTACTGGTCGAGAATTCTAGCGATATCTTTCTCGTCATGTACCTTGAACGAGGTGATTCTTTGGATAGGCATGGCTTCCGATGGCGTTCCTGAGCTACTGCAAGGGTTTCAGATTAGGAGGACAACAGCAATTGCCTGATGCGCAAGGAGATGCAAGAAGTCGCCCACTGGCTTCAAGGCTAATACTGGTGTAAGCGAGCTTTGCGAGACTGGTGAGTGAAGAGGGGCAGTCCAAAACTAGCTTTCCGTGTCTTGCTCACCGCTGCTAAATGAGATAGTGGCATCCCTTCAATGGTTGCATCTATAGGTGATAATGTTTGCCATCCCACTATTCAACCAGGAAGCAGCGTGGAGGTCGAAAAGCCGGTGTGTGTTGAAGAGTGCATCGTCGTTGTTACGCGATATTCGTGTACTGAAACCCTTGAAGTGAGGGCCAATTCATATCCTATCTCCTACTCAGACTAGTGACAAAGAGTTTTTATATTGCACGTAATTAAGACTTATGTATTCCGTAATAGACTTTACTAATCCCGCAACTAACTTTATAAACCCCGCTACCTATTAAATAAACTTCTATATAGACTATATAATACTCTTTATTACTAGTTTAATTCGTTTCTATTAGAATTTAATACGCGTATATTTAAAATAATAGGAGTAAGTAAATAGTAATAAATACTATACTACTATATATCGGAAATCGCGAAATCCGCTATAGTATATCGCTATATATTTATAGAAACTAACTATATACTAAATTTAATATATTCTAATCTACTCGTTAATACTATAGCCTTAACTTTATACGAAAATCGTATATCGTAGTATATATATAAGTCTAACGCGTAATACCTACCTCTACTATAGTCTACTAAACTACGTCCGTAACGACTTAAATTAAGTCTACCGTAGCGTAATATAATACTATAAATATCTATAGAATATCCTTAGCTATCCTTTATAATATCTCGTCTAGCTTTAGCTATAATCTAGCTTAATATCCTCGGTATACTAAAGTAGTTACACGTTAGTAAAAGATATCTATACGATAGGATTATACTTAACTTAACCCTACTTCTACGTTTAGGGAGAAGTACTATAGATTAAATTCGATTTATAAGAAGGTTTAGTATATTAAAGACCTAATAGAAGAAAAAGTTATCTATAAAAAGTTAGAGAATC